>PVJD01008803.1:0-68940 GCA_004026545.1 Mormoops blainvillei
CCCTACCCAAGGGAAGAGGGGAATCATTCTGTCTTCCTTTTAAGACCTTTTGCTTCCTCGCAAATGGCATTAATTTAACGATCTGCCTTTCCCGTGGCCTGGGAGCGCCTCGAAGGCGGCAGAGACCAGGTCCGATTACGCTCAGCCACCCCCACCCCCGCCTCCGCCTCCAGGCTTAGGAAAGGGCCTGCCATCCAGTGAATATACTAATAATTAACTTTATGATTTACTCACCTTCCAGTTCACCTATAGGAAATGATGCAAGAGGCACACCCTCGATTTCCTACATTTTCCTCAATTGCCTTTCAGAAAACAAATTGTGAAGTTTTTTATGAGTAGGTGGTGGTAGGGCTGAAAGGACAATAACTTCTTCACTAAATTTGGAAATACGTTCACGGACATGCTGTAGACAAATGATTTTTTTTTTTTTAAATACTGAAAGTGCTTCACCTCTCAACTGAGTAATGCACAGTTGCTGACAAAGAGAGGTTAGCAACGTCAGTGCAATCCAAACCCGGAGAGTCAATCAGATACCTGTTATGTAAGCTCAATTATTTAAGTTGTTAAAGTTATCGCACGCTGACTCATGTTCCCCGTTAGCAAACCACAACCTCTGCCGCTTGTCAAACTTTTCAATGCCTGGAGTCATTTCTGTTTCATCTGCCTTCTCTTGTCAGGCTCATCCGGGTTTTCGCTGTCTTCCAATTAAGCACTAACACTGATTCTTAGATAATTCATTCAAATGCACAGGAACTCAGTAGTCTAAGGAGGAATTTTAATGATGAGGGAGCTCAGCCCTCACTTTCTTCCTTTTATCTCAGGACACTAGGATTCACTGGTTTTCCGTGAAACTACGGGCGTCCTCACCCAATGGAGGAGAGCGGATGTCGGGACCGTGTGCTGGGGGAAGAGAGGGATCTCATGGTAGTGAAAAGTTCCGAGAAATGGAGACCTTGAAGCAATTTTAGGCAGTCGGTTTTGCAGGGAAGGGGCTGAGAACTCTGAAAGAAAAGGCTGCAGCCCAGCCTCACGCTGCAGTCTAAATTCTCAGTCTGGCGACTACTCCCCAACCACCTGCTGCTTCGGGGTCTACGGATAAAGGATGAGGCCGCCCTCCATCCCACACAGACAAGTGCAGGTGCGATGAGGCTGTAATATTACCATTGGGCATCTTGCTTTGAGCTCTCCTCTGAGTTTTTGCTTCTCCCTCTTTCACTGAGTCCCGGATTCCCTCCCCTGGAATCGCGTCACGTGACCGAGGCGGGGCCTAGGTTTTAAATCAGAGCTCAGACGAAAACAGACCAATGGAAATCAAAAGAGATAGCAGCAGTGTTGAGAGGGGTTTTTTTTTTTGGTTTGTTTTTTTTTTTTGCTTTTCCTCCAGCCCTCATGAAGCTGACAACTTGAAACTTTTCATAAAGATATTTTTATGCTTAAGCAGCCAACTGGCAAGGCTTACTTCTGAAAGAAGATGCTTTCATTGAAACAGTTCAAAGCAGAGCTGGCCCGAGAGGAGGGAACAGTGCTCCTCATTCACTTGTTCTGGGCTCTTGGCAGAGCGTCCTTGAGTAGGAATCATTCAGAGAAATGCAAGCAGTGATGGACATGACCTTGGCTATGAACTGAGGAATCTCCTGGAGGGCACTTCTGAGTTAAACTAGAAAAAAGCTGCTTAAATAAAGCTGAATATATAACTTTTTAAACTTACTACTGTTTTTTTCAATAATTCACACTCTTTCAAAAAAGTAGGTCCTGATTAAATTTTTAAGTAGTTAAATGAATAAAAGATGCATTTTATTGAGCATCTATTACATGCTAGAGACTCTATAAGTCCTTTACATGAACATGATACTTGCAATAAATGACACGAGCCATTACCACACAGCGGTCAAAGTGGTTAAAATAAAAAAAAAATAATAATAATGTTAACATCAAATGTTGGTGATGATGTGGAGAAACTGGATAACTTATACATTGATGGTGGGAAGGTAAATTGGTGTGGTTGCTCTGGAAAACAGTTTGGCAGTTCCTTCAAAAAATTACTGTGCAACTACTATAGGAATTGAGCAGTTTTTCACATGTCTCCCAGAGAAATGAAACCTAATGTTCCCACAAAACCAGTATGTGAATGTTCACAACAGTATTGAGTAATGCAAATACAGGCTAAAAACTAAAACTAACTCAGATATTCTTCAATTGGTGAGTGATTTTACAAACTGTGTGATGTATGTGGCATAGTTCACTAGCCAGCAACAAAAGCGACACCTGGTACAAGCAGTGACGCCGATGAGTCTGCAGAGAATTATGCACAGCGAAGACAGCCAATTCCAACAGGTTATGTGCTATGCAATTCCATTCATACCCCAGTCTTCAAAGGACATTCTAGAACTGGAGAACAAGATAGCGGGCCAGAGGGTGCAGAGGGGGTGGGCTGGGTGGGATGTGGGAGGTGGGTGCGGCTCCAAAGGCACAGCATTAGGGACCCTAGTGGAGGTGGAAATGCCTCCGTCTTGACCATGCCCGTTGTCTGAGCTGTGGCGGTGTGCTCTCGTTAACAACGCCGCTGTAAAACCGTAATATCATGGGGGAAAGGCAGTCGAGGCACACGAGATTTCTCCATAGCGTGTCTTACAATTGCAAGGTGAAGTTTAAAAGTCCAATATACACATGTGCTATAAAATTATACAATGCAAGTATTACTGTTTTTACCGTTATCACTGTTACTAGTACAATTAACGCAAAAGAGAGGGGTTACGGAGAGAGTAAACACGAAGTCGAGAGTGAGAAAGAATTTAAAATGCAGATATCACCAGCCAGTCTTGGGGGGCCATTTTTGGTACATGGTTGAAGGGTGGTGAGCGTGTCTGCAGCCCGCTGCACTGTCCTGGAGGTGCTCTGGGCAATCGCAGTTCATGGAGCGAGAAGCCGGTCAAAGGAGGTCCAAGGCTCCTCTCCTTGTTGAGTCACGAGAGGAAGGATGTTCCCCAGACATTTCCTCCCTGAAGGAAGGGAAGGAAGGCGCTCAGAGGTCCTCATGCATTCAATGGGAGAATCAGCTAGGTGGCGTCAGATCCTACGCTGGATGCCAAGACCTGTGGGCTTTTGGAGACAACAGGGATGCGCTGGGGCTGTCATGCAGGGAAGAAACCAAGGGGACTACATTGCACACTGGCTGCATTGTCGAGAAGGAAGAAAGGGTGGACAGGAGCGGGTCGGGAGGCTGGCTCTGGGGCCAGGAGTTGGGCAGCATCCAGGGAAGAGATGAAAGGGATGCCACGCTGAGGCAGGAGGTCCCTGGTTCAGAGAATGAGGCCTATCTTTAATAGGTGTTTATAAACTAGCAAAGGAAGAGTTGGTCTGTTGCATTTGGAGAAGATGGTCCGGGGTTTCTTACAAATGTGGAAGGAGGAATTCAGGAGGGCTCAGTTAAGGGGATGCTATTGGAAAAATGAGAGAGAGAGATGGGTACTCACTGACTGAGTGGGACCCAGAGGTAAGAGGCCAGGTTCACCTCAGATGGAAAAAGCTCCGCCTGTTCCACTGAGATGGGGAGTGACGGTTAGCGCAGGAGAGCCTGCGGCCTGGGGAAGTAGGCCACCTGTGACTGAGGACACCGCTCTGCGTCATTTCTTCTTCTAACAGCAGAATCCCAATTCTTCAGACGTTCTCCAGAATATTCCGATCTGAGATGCCCCGCTCGGGAAAAGAATAAAAAATCATAAGAGAAATGGCTCTCAGTGGGCTGGAATCATTCATTTTTCTTTGTTTTATAAATTAGTTTACAGCTCGTGACATTAAGAAAATCAATGGCGTTTCTCATGTTTACATAGCATGTGCTTAGCTGACTAATTCTCCAGGGAGTGCATTTCTTCCTGATGGATTTGACAGGAGACATCATTGACTGGGAAGAGGCTCTCTCTTTACCTGGTCCCCTCCAGTTCATAAACTTACACAATGCTGAAGCCGGAGCCCAAGTTTCAGCGCCTCCTTTAAAGAATGAGGAAAATGTAGACCAAGCTAGGAGAAGAGCTACAAAATCAATTAGTGAGGCTGCAATCTGAATTTCCTGGCTGCTGTTCCAATGCTCTTTTATGACTCTTTAAATCAGTAAAATGGTTTGTAATTGACTTCAGTGTAATACAGCCATTCCCAGATCCGGGCTCTGGGGTTCCTCGGTGAGTAAGCCCAAGGGTTCCAAGGACTGGACAGTAAAGAAAGCACAACTAACGGGGTCGAGGTCAGTAGGGATCAAGGTCCAAGTCAGAGAAATGGGGCAGCATCAGCCAATCGGAAAAGCCGGTTGAGGAGTGGAGTCCGGGAAAACGGTGGTAGACGGCACGGAGCGGGCGGGGCAGCGGCGAGCAGGAGCGAAGGCTGAGGATGGCTTGTGGAAACCAGGATCTTCTTTTCAGTTTTTAAAATCAACATGGCAGAACTTGCAGAAGGGAGTCAACATAGTATGCGCCTCCCGTTTGCCAGTTTGTGATTGGTGGAAGGGAACAGAAAGCCTAATTCTATAGGACGTTAAACATGTCATTGTCTAGACCAGATGCCGTTATTTACTATCGTGGGGGAAAACGTGATTCAACCTCGAACACTCTGAGCAGACGGGACTCGACTGAACTCGGCCACAAATTCGCTGGGCGACCTTGAGTATTTCCCTTCTCCTCTCCTAACAGAGGAAGTCAAGGTATTAAACGGGCCCCTTGGGACCAATTCATCTCTGGAATCCTCATTGTGTCTGGACAAGGTGGTCAGGGGAAGCATCGCCGGTGAATTCCCTCATTTCCTCTTTCATCCCAGCCTCTCAGAATTTCAGCCACCTTTGGGATGAGCTCCAGGTGCCACAAAGGGGCTCTCTACTCTCCCACTTGGTTCTTTCCCTGGGAGATGCAGAGAGCCAGTGGCCTTCCTCCCCTCGCTGCTCCAAGGGCACGTGTCAGTTCCTTCCTGTGCACTTAACCTCTTCAGCGCCAGTCCCCAGAGCTGGGGCAAGAGGCAGGAGTGCCAGGTGTCACACGGGAGGCGCGTCCTGTGCCTGCTCTGTGACTCTGATTTGTACAGGGTGCCCTTGTCTTGACGTCATGCTATAGTGAGTGACCTCTGAGGTCTCGTGGTAAAGGGGACAGTTACATAACTGGACCAGTTATGCTGAAGGGAATGGAAACATAAGGAGATGGCCCCACAGCCGGGAACACAGAGGAAGCAGTCAGCACAACAGAGAGATCACACACGTTACACTGCAGGCCCAGCGTCCACAGCATAACACAAATGTAGTCTTAGGACACGTTCCAGCTTATCCGGACGCGTTCTGCTGTCATAACCCGTGGCCGTATTCCAAAACGCAAACACAGTGATTTTGTGTTATGCTACACATCTTTAATTTATAATATAAAATTTTACAATTTTAAGTTGTCCAAACCCTTATGCTATACATATTTCTCATCATTTAACATAACTGAAAAAAAGTGCTTTAAAGATTTGGTTCGCTATGGCACGCACAGGAAGGCATGCAATAGTGAACTTTGCTCTGACACTATGAACTCGGTCATTCTGGTCAAGTTGTCGAATTTATTTTATCTTTCAGCTTCATTAAACCTCTATGGAGTGTCACCCATGTCCCAGGGGTTGGGAAATAAAATAAAGCTACTGCCTTCAAAGACAAACGGTGATGGAGATCTTTAATTGTTAAAGGAGAGGCGTCGACTGCGGGCTTGCAGAGTCACTTCTTCAAGTCATGGAATCAAAAGACAGATGACGTTATAAGTGTTTAGGTCCGCGGACCATCAGCAGGCCGTGAGTACTGGGAAAGAAGAGAGGCTTTGTCTCCAGGGCCATGTGTGGAGTCAGACCTGGGCCTAGCCTCCACCAGCGATGAGACCTTGGACCAGGCTCGCGGGCTCTGACCTGTGTCCCCCTCTGTCAGTTAAGGGTGATGCCTGTGTGCCTCACAGGATGGCACCGATGAGTCTGTATAGGTGAAAGCACTTTGTAAGCTGCAATGTGATGTCAACGTCAGGGGATTATTTATGTAGGAAAAGCCTGCTTATAGTAGAGGCCAAATCCATACCTCGAAGACAAATCTCTCTCTGCTTGCTAAGGTGAAAGCTGAACCTTGATTTTGTTTCCATTTTGACCTTTTTGTTGAGGGGTGTTTTTCAAGTTTTCATGGGACTTTGTATTAGCCAATCACTTTTGGCAAGGCAGCCGTATACCTTGTTATACGACATAGTACAAAGTATGGGCTCCCAATATATACAAGAAATGTCCCTAAAGGTAGTACTTGGGAATCCTGTTGGAGGAGATTCTAGAAATAATATAATTCAGCTCTGACATTTTCTAGTGAAGAAAACAGAGTCCAGAAAAAGTTACTGATTCTTTCTGGGTCATATAGGGATGCAACCTGTATGTTACAGGCTGTTGGTAACTTCCAGGTCTTCTGGTTTCCCGTTTGGTGTTCGATTATTGCACTTTCCCTCATTGCATAGTTTTTACTTTTATTTATTCCTCTGTGCTAGGATTAGAGATGTACTATCCAGACGCTTTGCTCTTCCAAATAACTATCTATGTTTCTATAGGCTAGTTAAGATGTCATTGGTTGTTTCCGGATTTATTCCAGACGTTGGATTATGTTGGTTGGGTGTGAGATTTCCATTACGACCTTCTAACGCTTCTGAGTCATAATAACTCATCCCAAATCCAAGAGTCTTCATGGGTGATTTAATGACATTCGACAGGAACAGCAAACAAACAAACAGTCATGTGTTTCACAGGAGGGGAGCTGAAACCTGCACCTCGGCTCCGTTACTCACTACCTGTCTGCTCCTAGGTGAGCTCCGCTATTGCTAACTTCTCTGAGGCTTCTTGCTCAAAAACATGCCCAGAGTAAGGATAGCATATCAGCTTCCTTAGTCTGCTATAAGACACTATCCCCAGTTTCAGGGTTTATTCTCTCACAGTTCTGGAGACGAGGAGTCTGAAATTCAGTGGGAATGTTCTGCCTCCGGGAGTTCTGAGGGAGGATCTGCACCCTGCACCCTACAGTTTCTGGTGGCTTCCCCAGCACCCCTGGGCTGTGGTCACATGGCTGTAATCTTCGCTACACCTTCGCATTGCCTTTTCCCCTGCAGGTCTTGTTGAAGACCCATCAGATAATTCCGGGTGACCCACTCATCTATCTCAAGATCCTTAATTGAATTGTTCCTGCAAAGACTCCTTTTCCAAGAAAGGTAGCATTCACTGGTCCTGGGATTTGGGGGGCAGCATATCTTTTCAGGGGCCCACCATTCATGAGGGTCCAATGTGAGAGCCAAATATCTGGCACACAGACATGGGGCTCCACAAAGCTTGGTGCTCTTCTATCCAGGCATGTAGCCAAAACTCTAGCAGCTAATTTTTCTTGAAAAGTAGAAAATGATTTTCTACCTAGATAACTTGGTTAACGTTGAACGTAAAACCATTCGTTGAGCGACAACTTGGAAGCTTGAATTTTGCACGTACTGCCAGACACACCCCTCACAAGTGCACAACCGGAATCCGAGGCCCAGAGAGGCTCAGTTCCTTGTGTGGGCAGAGTCCGTGAGGGGCAGAGCCTGGAGTCAATCCCAGACCGGGTGCCCAGCTGCTGTCTATGGCGTCTGAGGCTGCCTTTCCCTCTTAAAAAAGTAACCCCCCTAGCAGACCTAATGCTTAGTTCGTTCAGGGTTCTCAAAAAGCACCCCTTGCTGGAGGCAGCAAATGAGGACGCACTGCCTGCCTTCCCATGCCGGTTTCTGGGCCACCACCTCCCAGATGGGAAAAGTCCTCCAGCAGCCTCTGAGCGCTTCCCTAAAGCAGCGATTCGTCTTCTGAATCATGTGTGTGTGCACTATGATCAGGCTATTCATCAAATCCTAATAAAAAAAGTTTTCTAAAAGAGTGCACACCATGAATTATGGAATACTTGCCTTCAGTCGCCTCCCCGAGAGGCATGGAGCACCGTGATTAAGCATCTCTTGCATGAACGTTTGGGCACACCACTGAGATTTATTGCAGCGTTCGGAGGAAGTTCTATTAAAACAAGTAGACTGTGGAATCTGCAGCTCATTGAATTGAGCTGATGGAAAAAACATTCCGATGTCTGTGGGTCCTGAAGCTGGGGATGATTTTCACACCTGGTGATTCTTTTTCTGTTAGGAAACCCCGCCCCTCATTCCCTCTGTGGGACCTGGTGCGAGTATGGAGGTCCTTGTGAAGATGGAGGGGAAAGGCTGCTTTACACTCAAAATCCGTCCTCCCAGAGCCCTCAACCTGAGTTAGGGCGAGCCTCCCCAGAGTAAGGCAGCGGCCTTCTGGCTTAGCTCTGCATTGGCCAGTGAAACTTTGGATGATCGAATATGGACCCAAGCTCTGTACTTCTGCAGGGACATTGATGGGAGGAACACATTCAGAGAAAAGAAGCCAGGATTGGGGGGTAACTGGAAATTGGTTATAGGAGATACTGTTGAAGAGCATGGTGGTCCCCCAGTGTCCAAGCTCAGGAATCTGGAAGAGTAGACAACTTGTATATCTCCGAAGAGAAAACGGGACCCCAGATATACAAAAGGTGCAAGAAGCCCACGAAGGGTGAGTGTCAGCCTCTAACATGGCACCCACATAGCTGTACCCCGCAAATGTTATGTTCAGTGAATGAATGAATGAATGTAAGTGGAAGAGGCTTTCGTGTGGGAAGGTTAGCCTTGGAGTCTAATAGACTCAGCTTTGAGCTGCCGTTTCTTAGCTGTGTGTCCTCCAGGAAGAGACTTTAAGCCCTTTGAGTTGGGTCCTCTTCTGTAAAACGAAAATAGTGATGTTTACCTCTCGGTGCTGTTGTGAGGATTAAAATCACACAGGATTAAAGGTGTGAAAGCGCTTTCTGAGTCATGGTTAGGCTGGATGAGAGTACACAGAGAGGAGCTACAGGGGAAGCTTGTGGCCAAGATAAGAGCAGACGTGGCCGATGCAGGAACCGTGCACTCGGGGACACTTCGCAAGGGGCAAATGGGGAGACTCGGTCCCCAAAGGCGTTGCTGAAAACATCCTGGGTGTTGTTGACCCTGGACCATTCAGAAAGTGTGACTTTATATATAATATATACACATATATATTTTTAAGCAAAATGCGAGACATGTGGAATGCATTAGAAGAGTGCTCTTTAAAACCTGTTGTTTTTAAATTTTTTTTTAATTTGTTCATTTGTTTCTTATTTATGCTTAAGTCCTAACCAGGATAAAAGTAATTTTTTTAGGGAACTTTCTGAGGTGGAATGACTCCTCCAAATGAATGGTAATGCCTTAATTCTTTAATTGATTGGTTGGTGTACGCGATGATTTCGAGGCAAACACTGCTCCATTTCTGAGTGTGAAATTAGAGGAACATAACATCAAGTCTCAAGCAACATCAGTTATAAGACCATGGAGATTTTCTGCCCATTAAGGACATGGTCAAGGTTAAAATGGAAGCCAGGTCAAGGTTAAGGTGGCAGCCAGGATTCTTGATGAGTCTGCCCTCCCTGAATCAACAGTCCTCCTTATTGGCCACTTACTGATTCTCCTGAATGGCTGTGGGAAGCTTTTCCTGACTCCAATTTAGCTCCTTCTTTTCGGTTGCGTTTACTGAATCATCTGCCCATTTGTGTTACAGCACAAATAAACTAATAGCATTCTCTTTTACTGAGAGCCTAGGATATACCGAACGTTACATCAAAGGTTCTGCATATATTGACTCATGAATTCCTTTCAATAACCTGGGGAGAAGATATTATTGTTCTCATTTTATAGATCTAAATTTTCAAGGGCTTAGGAAGCTTGCTAGTAAGTGCTCAGCTAATGAAAGGCAAAGCCTGAATTTGGATGGAGGTTTATCTGAATCCAAAGCCGTTTTCCTCGTCTTTTATCTTATGCCCTACCTCTCTCCACTGGGCCCTGAACATTATTTAGGTCAGACATGGTGTTCAACTTATTTTTGAGTCCTCATTGCCTTCAGTGAGGCCTGGGCTACGTCAGAGGCTTGGGAGATTTTGTTTGTATAATTCAGCACTTCTGAAATAGGTGGTTTCTAGGAAGGAGCTGAACACAAATAGACACACACTGACACAAAAGCAAAGATATACAGAAACACAAACACACACAGGCACACAGACCGAAACGCACAGCCATATACTCACACAGACACCCCCTACACATCAGGAGCCCATGTACACACCCATGCGTGCCAACACACACAGACTATTAAGAAACTTTCTTTCCTGTAGCTTAACAAAATGAATGTAGAAAGTCCCTATGTCTATCGCGAAGGCCTTCCATGTCTCAGTGACGTGGTTTTTGACCTACGCAGCCCCTGTGACAGGATCAAGCCTACGGCATGGATGAAGCTGTCTGGCCAGCCCGCTACACCCGCAGAGGCTCGTGCTTCCCAGAGCTGTCAGGACCTGGGAGTTTTCCTCTGAGAGCTGGTGAAGGCAGCTTCCCGTGAGATAGAAATGGGTGTGTTTGTTTTTAAGGCTGTCGATCCACAGAGCCACTTGCAGCCCCAGAGAGCAAAGGCAGGCTCTGAAGTGGGGCGAGGGAAGGCGGGGAAGGGAGAAGAATGCTATGTTCCAAGCTCGGCCAAGGTCAGGGCTGGGCTGCGGCTCAGGTTGAAAAAAAAGTCATCTCGATGAATATTGTTTTGCTCTTCTTCAACAAACTCATCTAGCAATTTATTCAGTTTTGCCTCGGTCTGGGCTACCATTTTTCCTGCCTTCATGAAACCAGGTAAATAAGCAACATCGCTATTGGTTGGCATATCGGTTTCCTAAGGCTGCCATAACAAATAACCACAAACTGGATAGTTCAAAACAAGAGAAATTTATTCTCTCAGAGCTCTGGAGGCCAGAAGTTCAAAATCAAGGAGTTGGCAGGACATTGTTCAATTCAAAGGATTAGAGAGAGTCTGTTCCTTGCCTCTTCCAGTTCCTGGTGGGCCCAGCATTCCTTGGCTTGTGGCCACCTCCCTCTAGTCTCTGCCTACATGGTCACATTGCCTTTTCTCATCTCCCGTCTTATAAGGATTTAGGGCTCACTCATACAACCCAGGATAAAATGCAATGACCCTTTCCCCAGATAAGGTAACATTTATGGTTCAGGAGGCTCGGGACACAGACACATCGTTTTCAGCGACACCACTCAGCCACCTCAGCCGATTTGACTTCACATGAATTACCTTTGAAGCACATTTGAGAACACATCTCTAGGCTCAGCTTTAGGAGACATGAGTCCAAGAATCTGAGTTTAGTACAAGCTCTCTGGATGATTCTGATAACTCAACCACATTTGGAAAACCTACCTCTAGTTAATAACGGCATATAATTAATTCAAGGAGTCTCCAGAATGATCTTTCTAAAATGCAGGTCAGAGTATGTCACCTCTTGGATTTAAGGCTCTGCCATTCCATGTCTCTGTGCCCCTCTTAATCTACCCCCTGACACTCTATATGCAGAGAGTGCCCTGGCCATGCAGAGCTTTTTGGAATTCTCTGAAGGTGCAAAGCCTTCTTTTATCTCAGATTGTTTACATTTTCCCTCCTCTCAGTTCAGAATACCGCTTACCCATCTCTAGCTTTAGTTACGCTTCTGTATATTTTAACATTTATTTCTGGTAACTTCTCCTAGGCTCGGGTTGCTCCCGTCAGCACTGGGTTTCCACTCCCATCATGCTGGACTATTCAGTTGTGAGACCAGAGTCTTGTCTTATCACCTTCTGTTCTCTGGAAATCGGCAGAGTGTGCCTGACATATACTAGGGTTCAGTATACAAGGACTGTCTGGAAAGAGTCCAGCCATTGTTAATATGACAAGAACAGTTTGTGCAACATCAGTGTAACCTGGCAGCCAAGGAGAGTGGGCTGGAGTGCACATGCGTGAATAATGATGATTTCACTGTACTAGTCAGTAGGGGCCATAGACGCCCTTGAGCATGTGCACAGTGTGGCCGTCGCATTCAAAAGGACTGAGTGAGAAGAGCAATGAATCTGCATTGAATTTTGTGTTAAGCTTGAACATCCCTCAGTGGAAACTATTTGGATAATTCAGAAGGCCGGGACTATGGGCAACTGGTGATTGGCAGCCTCATCACGACAACGCACCTGCTCATGCATCACGTCTCGTGCAGAGATTTTTGGCAAAACATCAAATCACCCAGGTGACTCAGCCCCGCTACAGCCCAGATTAGGTTTCCTGTGACTTTAACTTTTCCCGAAACTAAAATCACCTTTGAAAAGGAAGAGATTTCAGACTGTCTATGAGATTCAGGAAAATACGGTGGTGATCAAGAGAACTGTGTGAGGTTCCAAGGTGCCTACATTGGAGTGGACTGAGGCATCATTGTCCTACGTATAATGTTTCTTGTATCTTGTATCTTCAAGTAATGTCTCTATTTTTTAATATTATGTGGCTGGGTACTTTCTGGACACACCTCATATGTTTACTATGAAATAAAGAATGATTGATTGCTACTTATATAAAGTTTTCCTGACTCTCAAGGTCTTTATCAAATTTCCTAAGCATGCTGATTCCAGTGAAAATTTTATTTAAAGAGGAAAATATTCACTGAGTTTCAAGATGCATTGCACTAAAAACAAAACTAAAAGTCATGTATGGGTTGGTTGGTTGTGTGTGTGTGTGTGTGTGTGTGTGTGTGCTTGTTTGTTTTTTTCATTGGTGGCCCCTATCCCTTTAATTTAGATGGGCTTTTTTAGTTTACAAACCACGTTTACAGAGTTCATCTCACATACCAGTCAAGTGAGGTAGGAAGGGCGGTTATTAGTATCTTTGTTTTACGGATGAGAACATAGACCCGGTTAGATCCATTGACTTGTTCAAGGTCACCCAAGCATTCAGCGGTGAAACCCACATTATCTGACTCAAAGCCAGCAGAATTTGTCCTACCCAAGTTTGGAATTTAAGTTACTTGTTAAGAAGTATACTAGGAAAATGTTTCTGGCATGAAGCAGATCTGCGGTGGGAACAGAGTACGCAAGAGCAGGGACCCACATGGGGGTGTACAGTGGGGGGACTGACAGCGCGACCGAGGGGCCGCGTCTGACCCGGCCACCCCTCTTTTCTGTGATGACCCGGGAGCAAAGCAATGTGTCCATGGAACTGCGCTGCGTACAAATTCCAGCCATAAGCATGCCTGAGGCCTAAGACAAATGTCTTTAAATCTCTAAACCCAAAGCAGACCATCTCGAGTCAGAGGAGAAAGGGAGAGGGTAGGAGTCTGGGGTCCAGTCTGCTCAGAGCTCAGTTTGCTCCTCCAGCCAGATATGGACAAAGCAGGAAGAGCCACGCCCACGCATAGGACCCTTCCATGCACAGTGACTGCCCCCACCCCCAGTAGACAGGACCCAGCACTTGCCCAGTTAGGTTAGTTCCGCTGCTGCTAGTGGGAGGGTCAAGAAGAGGGAGTTAGGGAGATTTCTGGGGACTTCTCTGCTCACACATTGCATCTCACCGGCCAGTTCAGCAGCTCCTGCCTTTCGGGAAGTGAGGTGTCTATCAGGGCTAGTACGCCAACATCGCCTTTGGGACTCTGCCCTCATAAATGACAAGACAGGACAGCAGACTGGGAAGCCGTGATGTGGTCACATGCCCTCGGTGCCTTGCAGCAAGCAACACCCTGGCCCCTGGAACTGTGGTCTCGAAAACAGGGTGAGCTCGCTCGGGCTATGCTCAAGGTGCCCCATGGGAATGGGAAGACCACACAGGGACTCACCACTAGTGAGTGTTATGCTCAGGTTAGAGACCCCGTTCATCTGTCCCTTGAGCCATGTCCTTTACCACAACGGTATCAGCCACCCGTGGTAAATGAGAAGATAGGAGAGTGGCCACGTGGGCGACCAGAATTCCACGGTGCAAGAATTCCGTGATTCCAAGCTAAGGGTGGGGAAGCAAACTGTTTAGATGCCAATGAGATTTGCTGAGTCAGACCCCTCCAGGCCTGAGTGTGGCGCTGTGGGAAGGAGGCCACGCTGGGCGTCAGGCCTGGGCTCTAGCCCTGCGCTGTCATAGCGTCCACAGGCCAGACGCTGCCCCCTTGCGCCTTCCCACTTCCCCATCTGCATGACACACTGGGGCATCTCGGCACTGAGGGGTTATTCTCTGCTTCGTGGCTGTGGGTGAAATTGGAAGAAAAAAAATGATCTGATTTCAGGTGGAAATTGAGAATCCCAGCCACAGCTGGGTTTACTTTGCTGGAAGCCGTTGGAAACGACTCCCTGCACCCACGGCTGAGGCTCATGCGGGCCTCGTCTGAAGACTTGGCCATGCCTCTGCACTGTCAGCTGCCATGTCGTCAGTCCCCATGGAGTGACGGTGGCTTGATGGCTTGAAGCAAGTTCAGCTGCAGAAGCTGTGGGGCTGTGTGGCAAAGTAATGAGCCTAACACGTGTCGGCCAGGGCGCCCCGAGGCCTACAGCCTCCTCGGGGAGCCTGTCCCGTGGTTTCCAGTGATCTTGCTTTGGTACCTCTCAAACAAAAGCCTTTCCCCTCATGACTTTGAACATGTCAAAGGGATCCTCCAACCTGTCTTATGGGTTCGGGAGGATTACAAAGGTAACGAGCGCCCTGGCTTTGAAGCAAGAGATGTTCTGAACTCTGCCAGTAATTTG
This sequence comes from Mormoops blainvillei, assembly GCA_004026545.1. NCBI lineage: Eukaryota > Metazoa > Chordata > Mammalia > Chiroptera > Mormoopidae > Mormoops > Mormoops blainvillei. Next base: position 14,664 of record PVJD01008803.1, read on the forward strand.
TTCTGTGAGCTTGGGCGACCATTTTTCTTTTCCAGACTCATAACCCCCATGATTTAGTAGCATTTTTTAAGTAAATGAAGAAACGAACAACAGCTCACCACTACCATCTCACACATCTGCGAGACAGGTGTTACTGTTTGTGCACACTCCTGGGGACGAGGCGAAGCTCTTGGAGGTTAAATGACTTGGCCCAGGTCACCCAGGAGGCAGGCAGAGAGCTCGAATTGCAGTCCCCATCTGTGAGGTTTTCTCGGAGGGCCTTGTCTGCCGCACCCTGGCACCTCCCTGAAGCCCACGGACTCAGCTGGGCTGTAACTGTCCTTGAAGCCCCACCTTCCCTCTGTCAGAGATGTCTGGGTGGGGCGTTGTGTCATTTGACACAAAGAATTCTTTCACCAGTTGCCCCCCCACCCCCGGCCCGCCCGCCCCAGGACCACCCAGGACTAAGTCGGTTTCAGCCACAGCTGGACAAATTTAGGTCAGATTTGTAGAAGAATTTCCTGGCAGGGCAGTTAGACAATGGGATGAGTTCCTGAGCAAAGCTGTAATTTTCATCTTCAGAGGATATGAAAATCACAGCCATTTTCCTCTGTGTCTAAGTAGCAGACACATTAGCTTTGTGTCTTCTCGGGTCCCTTTACGGCAGACAGGTCCTTGAAGCCCGGGAGGCACAAAGTTCCCTGCAGTGGCAGGAAAAGGCGGTGAGTCCGTGAGGGCTGGTCCAACCCCGAGGGCACATCTAGCCCCGTCTGGAGCCAGGAGTGGAGCAGCACAGGACACCGAGCCCCCGTCTGGATGGAGATGTGACTCCAGTGAGGGGAGACACACCCGTAAGCGAATGTGATGACATCAAGCACAGATGAGACCGGAAATATACAGTAGTTTCATAGATCAACGTGGGCTGCTTAGTGGGGGTGGTCCAGGAGGTCCAGGCCTTTCACCACTTTGGCAGTACCTTTGGAACTGTGACGTGAGCAATGAAAAGGAAGCATCCCAGTGCACATACAAGGGACAGAGAACCCTCCGCAGGAGGGACAAAAAATGCAGAGGTTTGTAGCCAAACAGACCCAGGACCATGTATTCCATTCACAAGCTAAATGTCCCTCCTGGAGCTCGAACACCTTCACCTGTGACACAGGGACAGCATCGGCACGTATTCCCGGGCTTGTTGCGAAGGTTTACTGAGAAAAACTAAATATGACTGACACATAATTGACACACCAAATGTTCTCTAATTACAGCAATTGGACATTCAGGCATTTGAGGGAACTACTTGGGTGGGACCTCTCTAAAGTCTGGGGATAGCAGTGGAATGAAAGCCAGATGAATACCAAGCTCGATCTGACCTTGACTTTGGAGCAGCCATGATCACTGGGGTGATTTTCATCAAGTTGCTTTGTCCCTTGGAGCCTTGATTTCCCCTTCTATACAACATAGGTACCGTTACACTTTGCTCTGGGAGGGTCACTCTCATTTACCCACGGCAGCACATGCTCCCACATAGGAGGACAAAGAAGCGCTTGTTTATTATTTATGACAGCAAACACCAAAGCGTCTGGTCATATATATTTTTCTTCTTTCTCAGGTCACCGTTGCTGACCGACATTGTTAAAAGTGAAACTCTCTTCCCCAGGTGCATTTCCTTGTCTTCTTGCATGGGAGGGTGTGCTCGTCCGAATGGTCACAATCGTGTCGTGTTTCATTTTGGAGAACGCGCCTCACCTTCCCAGGCACTTAGAGACTGCAGTCCGTGCTGATTATAGCTTTCTTCGAGGGGGCTTTGTTTTTTTTTTAACCTCCCCAAACAGTGCCTATTTCAACTTGGGATACAAGGGCTCCCATTTCATTGGATCGCGGTATTGAATGTCTTTATGAGAGCCTGTGTGCTGTCATAGCCAGGGGGATTATGTGGGGTGGTCGTGGTTGGGGGGGGCTGTGAAACCAATTGAAGAGTAGTCTCCTTGGAAGAATAGTTCTGCTACTGGAGGCGGTGAAACTGACCACTCTGTCATGAGCCATGTGTAGATGGAGGTCTTTCAGTCATAGCCTGATGTGTCTCCGAAACTGGCGGTGGTGCGTTGTCCTGTTCACACTGTGTGACCGCTCAGCACATGGGGGGACAGGGCTGCCCTCACATGCAGCACCTACTGTTCTCACCTACGTACTACCCGTGACCTTGACAGGAACCTTGCCAGGGAGGCCGTGGTCTTATTCCTATTTAGCTGGTGAACTTGACTATAAACACATGATTGGTAAGGGGTGGGGTTCCTGTTTTGGGGTTTGTTTTTTTTTTCATGATGCAACACTAGTATTCACACCCTGGTGTATTTTGAATAAAGGGTAAGATTCCATTCAAATGCAAAGAAGAAGGTGATAATTTAACAGGAACTATCATAACCCGATCCTTTTCTGAGACTGAAAATCCTTTTGATGTGCCTTAACCAAAATTAGCTCTTTACAGGAAAGTTTTCCCTGCATTATACATCTCACATACTCTGCCTGACATGACCTTCTCCCTTTACCTCTGGCTTCTGGTAAATCCTTCATTATCTTTTCCAAAAAACTTGCAGGTACAGGTAATCACGCTAACCTCTGCTCGCACAGAGCCTGGGCCCCTGCCACGTTGGGTTGATTGAGTCTTTGTCACAGCATCTCAACAACCAACCAGGACTGAAGCTAATATACCTCCATTTCCATGTTGCTTAGCACAGCACAGTGCCTGCACACAGTAGGTGCTCAGTGTGTGCTTGAAGGAGAAAGGGAGGGCAGAGAGAGGGATGAAGTGAGGTGTGTATGCCTCCTTCATCCACGTGGATTCAGGTGTTAGAAGAAAATACTGCAGATTCCCTGAAATAAAAGGTGGCTGTGACAGGGTGCGGGGACAGAGGACAGACCGGGTAATTTCAGTCTCTAGAAAGGCTGAGAGCCCACAGGGTAAGTCCATCCCTGGGCCAAAGAATTGGTGTTCTGTTCACGGCCATTGATCACATTCTGGGAAGGCATCCCATAGGCTGCGCATTCCAGTGGGTTGGCCGTCACCCTTCTGAAGGAAGGGAGGCCACCCCCACAGGGTGGCTTCCCTCAGTGGGGATGTTCCAAATCCCAGGCACTGGGCTGAGTTCCTGAAGTGCAGTGTGTGCAACTAAACCTCACCCTTGAACACCGTGGCCATGAACACAAGGAAGGGCCGAGGGTCCCACCGCAGCCTCAGCCCTCTGCTGTAGCAACCGTGTGCCCCCAGCCACCCCGTCTGAGACGGGCACTGCCGTCAGCCTGGTGTCTTGACGAGGAAGCTACTGTTCCCAGAGGTTAAGTCCAAACTCCCATCCAGGCCTGCCTGACCCTGTTCTTTCCATTTGCTCATTCTATTCTTTTCTGGAAATGTTTTTTCTTTCCCCTAACTCTCTAAAGGAAAAATAGTCCTGAAATATTAAACCACGAAGTGTTCAACATACAATTTTCTTCGTCAGCCGCGTGCAGACGCTATCCAGGGCTCTTGGGTTTTAGGGAGAATCCTTTGATGCGGGTTTTACCTTTGTGTCCTTAGCATATAATTGGGGGTTGGACAAAGGGAAGGGAGGTGACAGGAGGATAGGGAGAGTATGTCATTAAGGGGCTGAATTCTCAAAGGAGGCCCATGCACAGGGGCTGGATGGTGAAGACAGTCTTCTAGAAGATCAAGAGATTCAGGAGGGCCCCTGCGTACGGTCAGGGTCACGGTTCCTTCCATCCATCCGTCCGTCCTCTCAGCTCCCCTCTGGGTAACCACTGCTCCTCTGGGCAACCATTACCAACAGGTTTCTTAGGTTTGGGGTTCCCGGGCAAGGTTGCCCGAATGTCACATTACAGCCCCACTAGCTCTGGGCGAGCGAGGGGCACTTACCAGATGTGTTCTGTAATCTGTCCTCCTCAGAAGAGCCTCTTGGCCAATTTCAGATCAAAAGACGATAGCTTTTTCCCAGAGAGAAAGATAATAGCTGAATTCCTGGTAAAGCCGAAATTCCAACTCTGCAGCTCCTGGGGAGTCCCGCACATCACCGGGGTGAGAGGGCACTGAGCATGAGCGCCCCACCTGGAGAACGGAGATGTGCGGGCCTGGACTGACACCGCATGGGCAGCCACACCCCCTTTCCTGCCCACAAGCCCTACCAAGCCCACATTCTCACCCGCATTTCAGAGGGCGGGCAATCAGTTACCCAAGAGCATACGGTAAGCGCATAGCTGAGCTGGTGCTGTAGGCCTTTCTTCTTTCCTTTTTGACTCAAAGCTTGTCCCCACACCACAGCACAGCCCCACCGCCCCACAGCTCCTGGGCAGGGCTGAGCAGGTGGGAGGGGTGCGGGGACAGGAGCCAGGGGCAGTACATCCCACAGGTGCCTGCAGATGTTCTGCTCTGGCTTTGCCACTCATGCACCCGCCCTCTGGCTTGTCACACCCGTTCCACATTGCTTACCCCAGGCAACTGTTTAATTCATGTTGATGTTGCAGCTTCTGATCTGTGTCTTCTTGAGGCAGACAGCAGTATCTTGCCCTCTGGCAACCTGTTCATTAGTAAGAAACAAAACCAGGAAGACAAATAGCTCCCAAAGTTGAGTCCAGCTTTGAATAAAATGAGAAAACCAGGCCATACGTGTGAAGAAGACAATGCCAGGGTCGCAGGAACTGAACACATGCTCTGTTTTCTACTTTTCTAGGGCCCTCCGAGCCTAGCGCAGTATGAGGCATACAGGGTGTTTAGTGTGTGTTCACAACGTCCTGTTAAATCGGCGGATGGATCGGTGACGTCCCCAGGAAACAGAGCCCATGGGCACTCAGCTTCCCTTCTTTGGAGATGGAAGCTCTGGAGCCCGACTCCACCACTTCAATTGGGTCAGTCTTCGTTTCTGTTCTTTACAAATGCATTCCGTTGGACTCCTGATTTATCATTCTGAGTGACCTTGCTGAGTGGGGAATAAAGTCAGTAGCATGCAAACCCTTAGTGCTCTGCCCGTCTCAGAGCGAGCCACAGACTGATGAATGGCCAGGTGTACCTGATGATTGATTGGGTGACCTCAAAAGGACAGAAGGAAAGAGAGAGCCTGCATGTCTTTGTCAGGAGACTTACTGTCCCCAAATCTCGGTTGTATCACCTATAAAATAAGGATGGATGAACAAAGGAAAATAATGTAATGATAATAACAAGAATTAAATAAACTGCACTTTGTTAAGCTATTACCGAGCCCTGGACCTTTAGCTGACGTTCTAGCACCTCTCGTTCTTCCTTTCTTCCTTTCTTCTTTTCTTCCTTTCTCTCTCTTTCTTTCTTCCTTCCTTCCTTTCTCTCTCTCTTCCTTTCTTCCTTTCTCTCTCTCTTCCTTTCTTCCTTTCTCTCTCTCTTCCTTTCTTTCTTTCTTTCTCTCCCTCTTTCTTTCTCTCTCTCTCTTTCTTTCTTTCTTTTCCTTCCTTCCTTCCTCCTTCCCTCCCTTCCTCTTTCTTTCTCTCTCTCTCTCTCTCTCTCTCTTTCTTTCTCTCTTTCTTCCTCTCCCTCTCTCTTTCCCCCTCCCTCCCTTCCTTCCTCCCTTTCTCCTTTTCCTTCTGTGAAGATTAACCCTATGTGTCCATGCAGCTTCTCCACACTGCCCAGACGCTGGGATGGTTCTGTGAGGGTGGCTTCAGCTGAGACTAACATTTGAATGCTTAAACCCGAAGCGAAGCACACTGCTCTTCACAGCATGGGCGGGCCTCACCCGATCAGTCGAAGACTTGAATAGAACAAGCCTGACCCCCCCGAATAAGAAAGAATTCTGCCAGCAAAGTGTCTTTGAAATCGAACTGCATCTCTCCCCTGAGTCTTCAGCCCGCCGGTCTACCCCATCAGATTTTGGACTTGATAAGACTTCATAGTTGTGTCAGCCAATTTCTTAAAACAAATCATTCTCTTTCTCTTTCCTATTGGACTATTTCTCTGAAGAACTCTGGCTAATACACTTTCCTTTCCTTTTTACATCCCTCCTTCCGTTCCTCCCTCCTTCCCTCCTTGCCGATGAGGAAATTGCCCCAAGGGCATGAAGCAAATTGCCACGGTCTACTGGCTTCTGAGCAGCCAGACTGGGACTGAATTTTGCTTCTCTCCCCCCACCCAGCAGCCCCCGTCGGGGAGCTGCGAAGTGCTGTGCACACAAGCAGGTCGCTCTTTAGCGGGCCCGGGGTCACCGAGAAACCGGGCCGTGGCTTCTCGCCTTCCGCTGTCAAAGCTGCACCTGCACGAGCTCTGATGAGACAACCGCAGGCTCTCTCAGGTCTTCTGGGGCCTCACAGAGCCCGACATCAAGCGTTAATTATCTCTCCTCTGTTGCATGTTGCACATAAAGCAGACATTTTATTAGTGCTAACATATCATTTGATGGGGAAAAAATTACATTCTACCAGTGCATCTAGCCTGCACAAGGTGCAGTGAGAGCCGCCTCTTCACGCTCTCCTTCTCCCTCTCCCTCTCCGTCCCTGTCTCGCCTGCTGCGCGCACACTTCCCTCAGCTGTCCAAAGGCATTCTCTTCCTTTGCTCCTGCCAACAGCCTGTCGCTTCTGAACCATTTTCCACAACAAAGACAGGATGATGTGTTTAAACTGGAAATCTGACTACACTACTCTCACGTCCAGGCCACAGCCTGCCATGTTTGTGGTCGTTTATAGACTCAAGTTCAAGCTTCCTCGTCCTATGGAGTCCTCTGTTATCTGTAATCATTAACAAGTTTCATTTCTCACTGGCCTTCCATTTTTCCGTATATTCTAGCCACAATAAATGACAGACATTTTCCCCAGGGGTCAGTGGCATTATTGTTCAAAATACTCATCACCTCTCCTTATTGGACCCCTTCCACTTGGGCATTAAACTAACCCCGGATGTCCACCTTGTCGATCTGACTTGCTGAGACCAATTAAATGTAATAGGAAGTGATCAATGTGTGAAATGAGTAAGAAATTCAGGCTCACTTTGAGCTGATACGATTTTAGGACTGTTTGTTATCATCGCATAATTGGATTTACACTGACTAAACCTCCTCTCATTCTGAATTAGGCGGCCCTTCTCTTAGGGTTCCCTGTGGTATGCGTTCTATTTTTATATAGCACTCACCACATTAAAGGCCCTTTGCTTTTTATGCATTTGTCCTTCCTATTGGCTGGGGAAGCCCTCGAGGGTACGAGGCTGTGTGCTTGCTCTGCCTCTGGGTCTGCAGGGCCCAGGGCAGCCTGGCATTTAGAACAGGTTGTCTGAATGCATTGAGTCAAGATCCTGAACTGCAAACCTTGCTTGAATCCTGAGTAATTGAATTAATAGAAATCGAAGGCATTATTATCAGTACCTGGGATCAGAGAGAGGAGTCGAAGATGTAATTAGGATCAGGATGGTATGCTCTGAAATGAACAGAGCCCGGCATTTTACAAGAAACAGAGACTATGGCGTATGGCGCTGAGAGAAGAACGCTGGGCCAATACCAGGGTCACTTTTGGGCCATTCAAAAGTCTTTTCCACTAAAGTCCTAGACCATGCGTCATCCCTTTACAGTTACCAAGAAGAAAAGTAACATTCGCAACATCCTTGCCTTTAAAGGAAGAAGAGATCTGATTGTACATAAAAATGTAATAAAAAGGCATCCGCTCTCATGGAGGCTGTGATTCATAGTGGCTTTTCTGCCTTTTGGTCTTCTGCCTCGACCGAGCCAGGATGCCACTCACCGATATGTGCTATTAATTCTGTTACCCTTTATAAAGCATCTCTTGCCTTGTTTTAATGTTATCCTGATACCAGCAATTTACATTGCCCGAGTTCACAGGGATCAGGACATGCAGGATATGTAAAAAAGCATCCACAGAAAGACAAATTTCTTGAAAAACAAACCCAAATAAAAATCCGAGAATGGATACTTCATTCATTCATTCATTCATTCATTTACTTATTTAGAAATGAATGTTGATGGGTTCTGAGCACTGATCAACTGCTAACAACCCCACCTGAGGATGCCTCCCCATCCAAGAACTGATCAGTAAGAAGATATTCTAAAATCTTTTTTTGGTTTCTTTTTGTTTTTGTTTTTGTTTTTGCCATCTGCTTTCCCATAACATAAGTTAGTCAGAGATGGATGTACTGTTGAAATTATTAAGCCCAAATTCCTTATTTGATTGGGGTCAAGTCTTAAAAAAAGGACTCACCTAAGGTCAAACAGTGAATTTATCATCAAAGCCAGGTCTAAAACCAAAGTACCTTGTGTTACAAGCTTTATTTTCTTCTTTTTTCCCCCTCCATTTACATATATTTGTTGAAGGATTCACTGAAGAGAGCCTCCAAGAGAACGAAGGAGTGCCTACCCTGTTTCTCAGTACTCAGTTAAATGTATTTTTTTCAGCACTCATGTCGGTTTATTTAAGTGGATTACAATACATGATCTCCCCATCACTGAGGGGTGTGGCTCAACAGCACCGGGCGTCAGACAGGCCCGGGCTGACCTTTTGGCCCTCTCCTGACCACGGTGCGTCCCCAGACAAGTCACTGAACAGATCGAAACCTCAGCTGAGGTTGAACCTACAGAAACTTCCTACCCACCGTGAGGCTCACACGAGACCGTCCCTCAGCAATGACAGGAGACACACTGTGGCAAGCCACCACCGTGTCGGATGTGTTCTTATACACTGGGGTTCGGAGGAATTAACATCTTTCTGATCAACTAGGCCAAGTGCAAATCTAGAATTCCCTGAATACATAATTTCATTGTTAGGCATTGTCAGATTAAAAAATACATCTCTTTTTCCTTTCCTCATTAGTTACAGCATGAGATTTCTCAGTAATAGCATTTCCTCTGTGACTTTCTTGAAATCACTGTAATTTCCTAATAAGGAAATACACTCAAAGTCTACCCAAGGCCTCTATTTTCTACCACTTAGGGACTGCAGTTTATGGGAGTAATCACTGGGGCTGTCATGCTAATTGCCCATTCAAGTTTCCAACCCAAACTCTGATGGGCAGAACAAAGCATCCAAGAAAACAAAGCAAAACACAAAGGGGTTTTTGTGAGGGTTTTTTTTTTTTTTTTAGGTTTATATTTATAAAGGCTTTAATTCTGGTTGAGTTCATGACAAATTCCAGCGTAGACCAAAAAATACATGGTTGTTCAGCCAAAGGTCAGTCTCGATGGTTTGATTCTTTCATCCGTTCGGCACACATCCCTGAGACGCAAAAATGCACCGGAATGCCTCCGTGTGCCCAAGGACCTCACAGGCTAGTGCGGCCGGGAGATGCGTGAGAAAGTCAGTACAACGGTGTGCTATAGGTTCTCTGATGGGATTCCACCCCGGAGGACACAGCACAACTCTCCTGGGGAGAGATGGGGGGTAATAGTCAGGAGCGCCTCTCGGAAGGGACTGAAGACCAAATGGATGTTTGTCAGATAGGTGTACCAGGGCGCAAGAGACAGACAGATGGTCACCCAGAAAGTGGGACAAGTATGAGCACGGACATATGAATACAGGAGAATTTGGGGAGTAAGAAACAGATGCTGACGTCTAAGGTTGTGCAGGTTAATGGTGGGGGGGTGAAAGAGGGGAGGGGGTGGGCAAAGGGAAAATCTGGAGAAGTAAATAAAGGTCTTCTGGGTTAGTGAAGACGGAGGCCTGAAGCCAGAAGGGAGAGCGGAGCTGAAGGGAAGGGATGTTCAGAAGGGGACATCACGGGAGCATTCAGGTGGGTGAAGAAAGAGCCCAGGGCCACGCTGAGATTTGGAACGCGATCTTCTGGAAAGAGGGTGGTGCTCGGCCAAGAAGAGAAATCTAAGAGGAAGAGGCTTATATTTTATATGATTTAGGTATCACATATATATGATTTACATGATTTATATTTTCTCTGATTCCAAGAAACAAAGTCAGTTTCTTATTTATTTGTAGATGTAAAAAATGTAAAGACTTGTCTTGGCTGCTGGCTCATGGGATTATAGAAAAACCCTTGCCCTTATAGAAATTCACTAACAGCAACAACAAAAATGTTGATAACAGAAGAAGGAAGGGTGGCTATACCAGTGGGGGCGGGGGGGGAAACTCAACAGAAAAATGTGATCTGTGTAGACCCAGAATCAAACCCCAGCTGGACCCCAACCTGAAACCTGACTGAGGTTACCTTGTTGCCGCTGTATGTGATACATCCCAGATGCCCAGGCGGAGGTGGAAGGGATCCAGCTTCCTCCAATGTCTAGATAATTCTAGATAATGCCTCTCCACGCCCATCCTCGCCTTTTCCTTCGGCAATCTCTGGGAGATTATGAGCACTTACTACCTTCTGCAAGATGGCATTTCCTCCTTTCAGACCTTCCTCGGCTGACAGCCTCCCAGGCTTTCTGCCGGCTCACTCTCTCCCACTCTCTAACACATGCCAGCTCTTTCTTCCCCCCGGCAGCTTTTGCTTCTCTTTGAATATGCTCACGTTTCCTCCAAGCGGGAAAAGACAGGTCAGAACGAACCAGTGATTCCAGCACCATGTTCTCCCCCCACCGGTCTGTCCCAAGCACCCCAGCGTTAATACCTGTCCCCTGAATGTCATCTCACCCGCATCCCCAAACCTGTCCATGGTCAGGTTGAACTCCTCACCGACGTGAAGATAGATTGGTGTACACCTGTCACCTGCCCCGCTAGGCCTGGAAGAGACGCCACCTGGACATTTGTTGCCCAGGACCTACGAAGGGGAGCATGACACTAAATGCCAGGAGGCAAATCTGAAGGGGCCACAGGCTGAGGGAGCTGGAGGCACCACCCGTGCTGGGTGAAGAAACCAGGAGACCGTGGACATGGAGAGAGCGTGGCCCGTTGGCTCACACATGCATCAGGGCTTTGGTGGGGAAGTCAGGATGGAGTAGGAGCCTCAAGTAGTAATGTCCCACCTCTTCTGTTAGCAGGCAAATGGATCCTTTTTGAGAATAAAAGCTTATGGAAAGCCCAGTATGCGAAGGCTAACAGGGCTGTGCCTGTTGACAGTGAACTTGGAGAGCTGGGATGATTGGCCTGCCTCGGAGGGCTAGGGCAGAGCAGAGAGAGCCCTTCAGGGGGCTCCTCGTGGACCACCCGTACGCCTTTCCTCTATCTCTCCTCCTCCACACGCCTACTGCCCTGGGCAATTTCTTTCCCCTGTTTGCCGTCCTCCACTGCGCTGCTTTGTCCTCTAGGCTTTGGGGCAGTGCGCCCCTCCGGTCACTTTCCATTCATCTAACCCTACTTCTTTGCACTTCCCCGGGCTCCACTTGCCCCCTCTCCCGTCACGAGGGACGCCAGAACTCTGCGCCCCTTTCTGTGCCCCACTCTGTGAGGGAGCTCATCCCAGCTGCCACCCCTATGGAACGGCGACCCACGTTTATCCCCCTCAGGCCAAGTCAGCCGAGAGGAGTGACATCCGCCAGACGCCCCACCGCGTTGCACTTCCGCACATCTAGCACGGAAAGCTGTCTCTGACCCCATGCGCCCCCTCTTCCTTCCGTCTGCCTTTCTCGTCCTGCTGTCTCTGTTCGTGTAGACCTGCCAATCAAACTGGGTTGTACCACAGCCCAGATCCACACGATAATCAGTGAACTAGGCTCGCCTGATCTTTTGGAATTCTTTTCATTTTTATTTTTGCACCTGTCATCTTCTCTCCATTCTCAGTGCCTCTGCCTTCGTTCTCGCCTGGACTCGGGGAGCGGTCTCTTCTGTTATCTTCACGTCAGGCTTGCCTTTGTCCCTCTGTGATACAATAGTCTGACACTCTACAAGTGATGGAGCCCAAGCTCGGGGAAGCTCAGCGATGTGTTTTCATGGCCACGCTCCATACGTAGCATTGACAAAGCCAGACTCCACTCTGAGTTTTCTGCCTCTCAGTTCTAGGTTCTACACTGAAGATTTCTGTAATCGGGATGGTTCATGTAGTCGGTACATACACCAGAAAAGGTGGCAACCTTATACATTTGAATTGGGCGAAGAATAAATATTAAGTGTATTTACTTAGGTTGCTGAATAAATGATGAAGCTTAAGAGGAAATGGAGCTAAAATGGGACTCACAGAAAGGCATTCCAGTGTGAATTCCTCAAGGACACCTGAGAGCAGTGGAACAAAGCCCTTCCCACTGGCTTCTAACATTTCTCTGTTTTGCTCTTCTCTCACTTTGGCTGCAGAAACCCATTTGAAATGCAGAGTTCAAGGTCTCAGGGAGGATGAGTGGCCTAGTCTTTAATCACCGGCCCGCCTAACCCACCTGGAGCAGGAACGAGGCCTGTGTCTCCTGTTTCCACCTCCTCAGCCCTGTGGTCAGGCCCTCCCTCAGCCTCCACAGGGAGCAAGTGCCCCCTGTCAGCTCATTTACATCATAATCAGATTCTGTCTCTTCTCATCTGAAAAAAAAAAAATGCTTGCATTTAACAGTCATTCTTCCCCGATGAGATGCCCAATAAGCTGTCTCTCTTGCATAAGTTATTTTATTACAATGTTTTACAAGTAAGGAGAAAGTAGTGGCTGCTTCTCCTGGGTCTGACTTTCCAAGGAGAGAGAGGAGAGCTGAGTCTATGAAATTCAGCAGCCGCAGTGGCTGCGGGAGCCTGGATGGGGGCTGATGGAACACGCCCAGGAGAGCAAGTCCAGGAACGGCCTTACCCGAGGGCTGCTGAGGTGAGGGCTGCCCGGCCCCGGAGACAGAAGGTCATGGTGCAAGGAGTCTACATTGGTCTCAGACTCGGGTTCACATCCCGATTCAGCTTACTCAGGAACCTCGGGCAAGTCCCTACGCTTTCCAGCCTCTGTTGAAAAATCTGCCTGATGGAAGGGGAAAGAAACAATCATGTCTGAAGAACTGACAATGTGCCAGGCACTCTGGTAGCTACACGCTTACACATATCGCCTCTCCGTACCCTGGCAAAACTATAAACCAGAAAGCATTTCTCCCGCTTTTCAGGTGGCTAATGTTATTTATTTATTTTTTGATGACTACCTTCTACCTCCTTTCATTGTTCTCCAGGTAGCCTAGGATTTGACCCCCGACATTCTCCTGCCTTTAATGAGTAGGGTTTCAGGGACCTGAATTTATTGAGCCCTTCCTGGGGATCATGCACTATGTAAAGCCCTTTCGATCTTTATCGCCTTAGTTTATTCTTTTCTTACAATTTTTATTTTATTGAGGTAATAACACTTAACATGAGTGGTACCCTCTTGACAGATTGTTAAGTGCTGAGTGCCTCATCGTTGACTACAGGGTCCATGTCGTACAGCAGATCTCTAGAGTTTATGCATTTTTCCGAACTGAAACGTCATGCTCATCGATTGGTAACTCCTCGTTTTCTCCTCCCCCCAACCTCCAGCAACCGCCCTGCCATCCTTTGATTTTACACCTTTGGCTATTTTAGATACCTCAAGTAAATGGAATCGTACAACGGTATTTGTCTTTCTGTGACTGTCTTGTTTCACTTAGTGTAATGTTCTCGAGGTTCATCCAGGTTGTCCCAAATGGCGGAAATTCTTCCTTTTTGTGCCTGAGTTACATTCCATTGCCTGTATGGATATCCACACCACATTTTCTTTATCCATTCATCCTCTGACGGACGCTTGGGTTGTTCCCCTACCTTGGCCAATGTAAATAGTGCTGCAAAACACGTGGGAGTGGTGAAATCTCTTCAGGCCTAGAGACACATGTAATCCCCGCACGTGGAGAGGAGCACTCGGGAAGACTATGGCCAGCTTGGCGTCGCCCAGTGAGCGGTGACCAGGCCGAGGTTCGCACTCCGATCTGGCTGCCTCTGGAGACCACCCTTCAACACCGCGCCCTTCCCTCCGCGTTCTTCTTTTACTGTCTCTTCCAGGACTTATGAAGCCACTAAAAATGTTTCGTCATTCTTGATTAAATGTACAATTTTATAAGTCACTCAATCTTTATTAAAATCTTCTAGAAAATTCCAGTTTGTGATACTGAATCAGTAGCAAAATTTCATTTGTTTTTGCTTTTTACTTAATCATGCTAATTGCTATTTCTAAGCTTAATTAATATTTTGAATTATTTAGTGTAATTACGTCAAACAACATATTTAATTTGTCATGTCAAGTACAATAATTAGTAATAATTCTTGAAAGGATGTCATTATAGCTTTGAGGTATTTACGAGGTGTAATTATATCAAATGTGATAACACTCAAGAGTAATGCTAAAGCTTATAGAAAAAAAGTTCCTGCAAATATTTTGAAAGTTTCTCGTTATGGTCATTTTAGGTATTTTTGTTTCTCACCAAAAGTCAAATTTGGCATGGTTTAATGACCTGCTTACTAATTAAGGGAATAAGAACAGAGTCTTAACTTACAGCTGAACTAATATTTAATTCATCAAATGCCACCCCCCAATCTTTTTTTAAACTCCAGAGTGACTTGTAATGGTTTTCCATATTAAATAGTTTTACCTAAAAATTGACTCCGGGGAAATAAGAACAATCCAGAAACAAAGGATTTCTTCTGAATATGGAGATTTCAGACTCAAGTCAGAGGTGAGTTCAATTGAATGGCCCAACTGTTTCACGGCTGTGTGGCTCACCACATCACTGACATATTTAATTTTCAATAATTTCTGCCATAAGATGGAAATAACACACACTTTGTGGAGGAGAAATGAGATGATGCCAAAGTGCTTTGTAGTTGTAGGTGGTCTCCCCGCGTACGTATTTTTATCATTATACGCATATACCAGATAATGAAAAAAAAAGAAAGAATTACAAGTGGTTCACGTCCTGTCCTGGTGGAGGTGAGCTGCTGACCATCTGGGTGGTCCTGGACAAGCTATTTTGTTCTTTGGAGCTTCAGTTTCCTTGTCTATAAAATGAGAAAAATAATACAAATTTCAAAAGCATGTTGAGGACAAAATGAGGCGTCGAGCATGAGAAAACCTAGCTCAGAATCACCCACGTCATTGTACTCGAAGAATGTTTGGGTTTGCGCTAAGGCAGAGCCGGGACCATAGTGGAAAGCCCAGGTCAAGGGTCGATTCTCCCTCTGTCCCTTACTCCTCAGTTTCTTGGGAAACAGCGGGTGTTTTGGGTAAGAGCCAGCCTCTGGGCTTAGACACCCCTGAGTTACAATCCCAGCTCTAGCCGCTTACTCAGGAAAGGTCAACATAAAGAAAGACCCTGCTTCCCCTTCAAGCTGGTGTGCTTAGAATAGCGGAATTCTCCTTCTGATCCCAAACTGACTGGGGGATCTTTTGGCTATTTTTTCGCTATTTGGACGGTTTTGTGTTAGAACTGTGTGTCTCCACATGTGAGTGTCACACCCAGAGCCCACGCCCTGCAAAGCCAATCGCGCTTCCAAGAGTTTGTTAAACTTCACCTTCCTTTACCCCGGGGCCTGCATGTGATGGGCAAACACTTATTTGTCGAATTTCAAGGCTCACCTGGGCATTAACCCCTCTGTGGAATCTTTCTTCTAGCCTTCCTCCTTCAGGTAGAATTGATCACTCCCTTCTTTGTGGTCCTAATTTACCTACACAGAGATTTATAATAACACCACTTTCTCTTTCCTTGCTTGTTTTTTTTTTCCCATGGTAATAATTGAAACCTTTTAGGGATAGAGTCTGGGTCATAATATTCAACGGATACACATATATTCCCAGTATCCAGCACCGACCAGGCATATGGTAAGAATTAAGCAAATGTTTGTTGAATGAGTTAATAAATGAATGAGCTTTGGCCTGAGGTCTACAACGAGTTAGCGAATAGTAACAGAAAGAGTTCAGTATTTGAGTCCAGACAGAAATGGTTAAGTTGTTCACTCATTTGTTTATTAACTCTATGATTATTTCTTGATCATCGGCTAAGCACCAGGCCCTTGGCCAGGCTCTGGGGACATATGGGCACTAATTTTACAGATGCCTCTCGCTCATGCTCCAGTGCAGCATTTCTCAAAGTGTGACTGAGAGCGCGTCAGGTAAGGGGGATATCACACACGATATTTCTATCATGAAAGGGACAAAGGGGCTACACTTCTGACCTGCGAAGTCAGATTCTCTGTGCATAAACCTTAGACTTCCCATTTTTAACAAACACTCGATTCTTACAGTGGTTAAAGTTTGAGTATCACTAGATTACATGTTGACTAAGTTACAAGGTAAGTGTGGAAACTTGGGAGTAACTACTCAGCCTCTGTGAACCTCAGTTTCTTTATCTGTGCAATGGGCCCAGTACTGTGCACCGCAGAAGTTCGTGGTGAGGACGGCAAGTCATCCCTTTAAGGGGCCTATCACATGCTCAGCTAATGTCCAGTGACTGCTTTAAAGGAAATGATTCGGCAGGTGCCTATGTTCCCGGAAATGGTCTGAGCATGTCGTTTTTCTTAAATGGAATCTTATTTTAACTCTAGTAACAAAGGGCTCCATGTAAAATGAACAATGACTTCTCATGTCTATCAGTTTTGTCAGCCTAGATTTCGCATGACGCATTTTCAATTCAGTTGGACAACAGTTTACTAAGCCCTGCTCTAACGTAAACGTGCAAAGATGTGGGGTGGGGTTCCTGACTTCCAGCAGCCCCGAACCAGGGTGAGGCTACAGACCTTATGTTATCAGTCAGGGTCCAACCAGAGAGACAAACAGTTGGGGTGTGGCAGGACATTGGTTATGCGGGGACGCAGGGCTGAGGAGCCAGCCAGAGGACAGAGGGGCGATAACAGAAAGCAGGAGTAGCAATAAACTGTTCCCACCCCTTGGCTGGAAGGACAAAGGGAGGACGGGGTGTGAGCAGAAGCAAGGGGCTCGGTCACCTGGCACAGCTCAGAACAGCATGAGTTCCCCCAGGAGAGCTTCAGACACAGAACAGACAGAGAGAGCTGCGGTTGGGGACACTTTCTGAAGCACAGAGACAGAAGGAAAAAAGGTCCTGGCTTTGCCCATCTTCTCTCCCTCCCATCTCCTCTCATTGTCTCATGTTGACTGAAGAACTGGGACAAGAACCTGGGAAAGGGAGCCTGACAGGCATCGGCTCTCTTGCCACACAGAACAGAGCAAGGAGAGGTCGGTCAAGGACGGGAGCCAATGGCAGGCCTGCCACGTGAGGGGACTGAACGCCAGGAGGCTGCAGTGAGTGCTCAGGCAGAGGTGTGCGGACAGAGCGGAAGGACAGCAATGTCCCGTGGGAGCCAGGCTGGCTGCCCAGGCAGAGCCTTGCAGAGGGACAGAAATGCGATGAGATCACCGTGGTTTGGCATCTTCCCCACGGATTTTCCAGCTGAAGGGTTGCATTTAGCCAAAGCGCCCTTAAGTGGTCAGACTCAGGGTTCTCAACCCTGTCCATCAAACCTTCGGGCGATGGAAGTATAAACCAGACTCCCTACTACCGATGGGCCCTGAGAAATCCCCTCCCGGGATGCTCACGCCTGGTGTTTGTCTTGTTTTCCCTTTTAGTGACAGGTGTTTGGGAAGTTAAATTATGTTTGGAAGCTGTTCCACGAGTTAAGACCCCAGCTTAGAAGGAAATTAAAGAATCTTAGGATTGAGTGTAATTCTGCTATATCTCCTGTGCAGGATTATTGCATTTGATCTGAGCTTAGCACACCATCGAGGGCACAGAACACCATCGCTTTGGGAACCACCAAGAAGAAGGAGAAGGAGGGAGAGAAAGTGCTGTCCTTATGTCATATAATGCTTCATTATCACTTTAAATTTTTATTTGAAACCTATTGAAAAAGCTAGTTTATGCAGAGGCGAAAACAAGCTAAGCCCAAGTTCACAAGCGCACAGCTCGTTTCTTGACTTACGCGGGAACCTGTTTCTGAGGACTCCTACAGAGGTTTCTTTTCTATGACGTGGGAGTTTGGAACTACTCATTCTAACCTGTGCAGCCCTGCAGCACGGCCGGGCCGGGCAGGGCAGGGCCGGGCAGGCTAGGAGTTTGGCCCTCAGGATGGGCCTCTGGGTCCTTTCAGTGCGCACAGCCCCCAAGACAACGCCCTTGGCCGCATACAGTCCTTCCTGGGTCTTCTGTTGTCCTGCCATCTCCCTTGAGGATGAGGGTGTCGGAGGACACGCAGAACGAACAGGTACTTGGTGAAGAGTACTTCACGGCCCTGGCAAGGCCATGCTGACATCAAATCTACTATTTCCTTTAACTGCTTGTTGAAGATAATTAACTTTTAGATCACCCCTCTTTATCCTTGATTATATGAAAAGATCACTTTGGAATGCACTGTTTCATCTTTATCTCTTTGGTTTCACAGAGAGTTTTTCAAGGGCTTTGTTTTTATATTTTAAAAAAAATTTTTTCAATTCCACCTTACCTCCCATAGTATTCTGCATTACTTTCAGACGTATAGCAGAGTAGTTAGACAGTCACATCCTTTACAAAGTATTTCCAGTACCCACCTGGCCCCACACATAACTGTGACAATAGCACTGACCCTAAAGTACAGTAGAGGGAATGTAGGCAAGGGCTTTATCCTTCCTCTGTCCACCACAGTGCCCGTCTCCGTTTTCAGGACAGGGAGGCTACTGAGAAACATTTACTGAAGCTCTGATCTTTACATATTTGATTTCGGTATTTTCTGTTTGGTTAGGGAAGAGGGAGGCATGAGGAATGAGAGAGGGAGGAGAGAGGGAGGAAGGGTAAAAGGGGACGGTCAGGAAGACAGGAAGCTTGGAAAGAAGGAAAGGTGAAGACTGGGACCCACGAGGGGGGCCGGCTCCACCGGCCTCCTGCAGACACAGAAGAAAAGCAGCAAGGCGCGGGGTTGGGTTCGACGTCTGCTGCAAGGGTGGGTTAGTCGGGTGTGGACTCGGGGCCACCCAGCCGCATTTCAGGGCTCAGTGCCCCACCCACTGTCAGACCTCGAGGCTCCTCTGTGTCCCATAGGGACCTGTGGGAGGCCCAACCCTTCCTGTCTCCTTCCTCTGTGTGGACTTTACAACTGGCTTTGAGATGGCTTTTCAGTAGCTGCAGCTTCCCGCCCTGCCCAGGCCTCCAGACCAGGTGTCCCTGGGTGTTTCTGGGAGCTGCCTGCCCTCCTCACACCGTGAAATGGTCAGGAGGGACCCGCTGGCTTTGGAGGGACTTGGCGCCCCACTGACGTTGTGCCGCTCAGCCGTCTGCGTTTTCTTGCAGGCTCTCCAGACCCTACGCCAGCCAGAGCCACATGGCTGTTTAACATTCATATCCTGGGGCTTTTTGGGGACAATTTAATCAATATTTCATCAGAAAATAGTTTTGTTAGTCCTTTGAAAGTGTAATTTTCAAAAGATTGATTGCATTTCTAAGTAGACCTGTTAAAAGAACATAAATTATTTTTATTTACAGTAAGGTAAACGTATGTAAAACAAACTTTGGTAAGTTCTGACAGATGTAAGTACCCATGAGCCCATCATCACAATCAATACAATGAACACGTCTGTCACCCCAAGAGTGGCCTTGTGTCCCTTTGCCATCTCCCTTTCCTGCTTCTCTCCCTACCCCACCCCCACCGATGTGCTTTCTCTCACTATATGTTAGTTCATGTTTCCTATCATTTTATTTAAATGGAATCCTATAGTATGTGCTCCCTAGTCTACATTCCTTCAACCAGAATAATTACTTTTAGATTCATCCACAGTATAGCAATATTTTGGTTTTTTTTATTCTGCTGAGTGGATACATCACACTTTTTTATCCATTCACTTGCTTTTGGCATTTGGGTTATTTCCAGGTTCAGTCTATTACAATTAAAGCTGCAATGAGGACGTTTAAACAAATTGTAGACGGGCATATGCATTCTCTTCTCTTGGGTAACAAGCGGGAGCCGCACGGGTAACACGGTAGGTGCATGTTTCCCCTTTTAAAGGCCTGTCACACTGCTTCTACGTGAGCTGGTCTCCCACTCACGTCAGCAGTGTGCGAGCGTTCCACATGCTCTGCGGCACATGATGCGGTCGCCCTTTTGCCTGTTAGCCGTCATACTCGTGGAGGCATGGCGAACAGTGTGCTGGCATCTCGCCGTGGTTTTAATCTGCACTTCCCTAATGATTAAAGGTGTTCTTCTAGAAGTTTTATAGTTTTAGATTGGACATTTAAGTCAATAATCCACTTGGAGTTATTTCTGTACATGATGTAAGAAAGACACGGATCTAGGATCGTTGTATTTTACTTTTGCAATAGATATCAAATTATTGCAGTATCGTTTCTTGAAAGGACTATCCTTTTTCTGTTGAGTTGCTTTTGCTTCTTTGTTGCAAATCCATTATCCAAATGTGTGCGGGTCAATTTCTGGACTCTGTTCAGTTACATTGATCTGTCTTTTTATACTTGCACTGATACCACACTTTCATCATAACTGCATCTTTGTAGTCCTATGATCAGGGAGGGCAGTCTTTCAAATTTGTTGTGCATTTTCAAATTTCTTTTGTCTATTGTAGGTCCTGATTTGGCATGTATAGGTCCCGATTTCACCTGATTATTTTAATCAATGTGTTGATTACTAATAAAATGCCTCTTGGAGTTTTGATTTGGATTGAACTGAATCTAAATTAATCTGGAGATAATTTACATCTTAACAACATTGAGTCTTCTGACCAGGAACAAGGTACCTCTTTCCGTTTATACTACATCGATCCTTAATTTGCCTGTGCAATGTTGTATAGTTTTCCATGTACAAGACTTTCATTTATTTTATCATTATCATTATGAAATTATTTTTATTCCTAGTAATATTCTGCCTTTAAAATATATTTTGTCTTTATCAGTACAACCAGTATGGATTTATTTTGAATAGCATTAGTATGGTGTATCTTCTCCCACCTTTTTGCATGTGAGCTATTTGTACCTTTATGTGTAAAGTGTGTTTCTCTAGGGAGCATATAGTTAGGTATTTCTTTTTTGTAAACTACAACAACTACACTTTAATTGGGATTTCTAAACTTTTTAAAATTTGACACACTTATTTATGTAATTAGATTTAAATCTATCATCTTGCCATTGTAAAAAAATTTCCAGCTGTTCTTTGTTCCCATTTTCTTCTTCTTATGCTTTTGCTTTGAATTAATTGTGCATTTTTATAATTTAATTTTATCTCCTGTTTTTGCTTATTTGCTATAACTCTTTGTTTTGTTCTGGTGGCTACTTTAGGATTTACAATGGTCCATCTTTAACATATTACAACTTACATTGATCTTATGCCACTGCACATAAAAACCTTACACTATGCTTCCATTTCTTCCATCTCAGACTTCATGCTATTGTTGTCACATATTTTACTTATACATGCTATTATTTTTACTCATAGTCAGTTATTGTTTAAAGTGATTAACATAATGAAAATGCCGTCTATTTGCCATATGGTAAGCATTTCTGGTGCTCTTTATTTCTTTGCCTAGACTCATATTTCCATTTGCTGTTATTGTTCTGAAATATTGAATGGAAGTCTGAAAGGCTTTCTTTAACATTTTTTTTAATAGTGTGTGTCTACTGCAGATCAAACTTTCAGTTTTTCTTGTACTGAAAATGTTTTCATTTCTCTTTTGCATTTTGAGACATATTTTTACTGGGTATAGAATTTGATGTTGATAGTTTTTTTCCACCAGTTCTTTAAAGATGTCCCTACACTGTCTTCTTGCTTGCAGTATTACTGTCAGGAAATCTATGTCATTCTTATCTTTGTTTCTGTACGTAAAATGTTCTTGGGTTGTTTTTCTTTTTCTGGCTGTTTTTAAGAGTTTATTCATGGTTTAGAGAAATTTGATTATATGCTGCCTTAGTGTAGAGTTATTCATATTTCTTAGATCTGTAGGTTTACAGTTTCACAAATTCAGGCAAGTATTGGCCATTTTTTCTTAAAATGTATTTTTCTGCCCTGGTCAGTTATCTCAGTTGGTTGGAGCATCATCCTGTGCACCAGAAAGGTGTGAGTTCAATTCCTGGTCAGGCACCTACCTAGTTTGCAGGTTCAGTGTCTAGTCGATCTCCAGTCAAAGCCCGTGTGGTTGGCAACCCATCGACTTTTCTCTCACACATCGATATTTCTCTGTCTCTCTCTCTTCACCACCTTTCTTCTCTCCCTCTCTCTCTCTCCTTCTCTCTCTAAATCAATAAACATAACCTAAGGTAATGTTTAAAAAAATGTTTTTTTCTGTCCCCTTTGCTGCCTTCTCTGCTCCAGAGACTACAAATTACATATTGGATTACTTCATGTATCCTGTACTCACTAATGTTCTGTTGTTATTTTTAAATTATCTTTAAAAATTTTAAATTATTATTCAATTATTTTAATTATTTATATTATTTATTATTGTAAAATTTTTATTCTCTGTGTGGTGCATTTTAGTTGTTTTAATTGCTATAGCTTTAGGTTCACTTTTTTTTTTCTTCTGAAATGTCGGTGGTCTGACAACAATTCTAAATAATGTATTTTCTACCTCACAAATTATAATATTCTCCCTTGAATTCCATCTTGGTTCTTTAAAAAATCTTTCATGTCTCTATTTAGCTTTGTGATCCGAAATGTGCCGATAATGACTATTGTCACGTCTTTAGTTGCTCATTCTAACACATGTGCCAGTTCTGGGGTTAAAGTCTTTGATTGGATGTCAGATACTGTAAATTGTACCTTGTCAGGTGCTGGATCTTTTTTAACTCATAACTATTCCTGGACTTTATCCTGGGATGCTGTTCTTCGGGAAAAGTTTGGCACTTCAGGGTCCTGCTTTCACCGTTTGTGAGGCAGGTCCAGCGCAGGTTAGAGCCTGTTCTCTGCTACTGAGGCAAGGCTCCGCTGAGAACTCTGCCCAATGCCCAGGGAATAACGGGGTTTTCCAGTCTCTTCGATGGAAACAGCCACAATGGCCGGTCATGTGCGAGTGTTGAGTCCTGTCCCCTTTAATCCTTTGAACGGCTCTTGCTTCACTCAGCATTAGGTGGTTCGCTCACGCGCCTGTCTGGAGAAGTCTTCTGATGGAAACTTAAGCAGCCCCTCTATGTTTCTTCAGGATTCTCTCTCTGCATAGCTTTCTCCTCTTCCATACTCTGTCTTACAAATTCTGGCCTTCTCGGTTCCGCTGACAATTAAGCCTTGTTTTCTTCACCCACTAAGTGCCCCAGGCTGTGTTTAGGGTCCACTTCTCACAGAACAGTCTGCAAACTATGCCAGTGCAGTGAGCTGGGGCAATCCTAGGGCTACCTCACGTGTTTTCTGTCTGTTTGTTCCCCGGTGTTCAGCTCCTCGAAAACCATTGTCTCATATTTTGTTAGTTGGAGCTTAATATTTTCAAGTGGGAAGGTAAACCTATTCTTGTTATTCCATCTTGGCCCAAAGTGGGGGTAAAAATGTATTGATTTTAACCCATAGAATTATATCCCCAATAGTATAGTGAAAGCCAAAAGGCAAGTGTAATCCAGTGTGTATTTGCTTTGGGCACAACTTTCAGAATTACCTGCACATGCATGCGCCTCTGATGACCGTGAACAAGGGGTGCAGGTCTGTCCTAGGGTTCCCTTTTGATCTTATCTAGATCCAGCTAAAGCATCATTAGGGTTGTTTGGAGGACCAAGCATTACTGACTTGTGGCACGTAAGGAATTATATTTATATCCTCTTCAGTGCTAACGATCTTTAAACATGCGATGCAGCTCTCAGTCCCTGGGGAAATGGAACAGTTTGGAGACATGAAGTCAGAGAAGTCACGGTCTCTCACAGACCCCCTTCAGAGCCGCATTCACAGAAGGTGCTCAGCAGATACAGTCAAATGAAAAACCAAGGTAAGGTGCATGACTATAAAACAATGAGGCTGGGGGTTTGGTGTGCAAGCCACATGGGTGGACAAGCAGCCTGGTGGTGGAAGAAGAATACAGCCTTTGAACTCAGAGAGATTTGGGGTCTCACTGCAGCTCCCCTACTTACTTACCTAGTAGGTGAGACCAAGTTAAAATATCCAAGTTTCAGTGTCTTCCCCTTTAGAATAGAGATCACATTATCCATCTTGTAATATTGTTCATTTTTAAAGATTTTATGTATTTATTTTTAGAGAGGGGAAAAGAGGAAGAAAGAGAGAGAGAGAAACATCGAAGCGCAAATAAAACATGGATCAATTCCCTCTCACAGGCTCCCAACTGGGGATGTGGCCTGCAACCCAGGCAAGTACCCTGACTGCGAATCGAATCACCAACCCACTGAGCCTCACCGGTCAGGGCTGAGGAGAAAATCAGACGTGCATGAGATACAGCTTACAAAGGCACGGAATTCATTAGGCATCACGTCCTCTCTCCTGCGGAGCAGCCCGCTGGGCAGGGTAGGATCTTTGCATGGTCATTGCTCATGATATGGAAGAGGCTGATTTAAAACATAGGGGAAGAGACTTCGCAATTCCCTCACTGATGTCAAATCTTTGAACTTTGAGGGTGAATTTGCTTTTCGTAAAGAGCCAAAAATCACTCAAAGGCAAGGCAAGTAAACAAATGGAGTGACTTACCAATGGGGAAAAAATAAATACAAAGGGATGGGACTATAAAATCATGCCACACAAATTCGTGTTTATTAAGCAAGCACTCTAATAACTTCCAGTTGGGAAGCCAGAAGCACCCTGGGAATGGCCCTACTGTGGGGAAAGTTTCCTCCATCTTGGGGGAAGCTTTTGAAAGGAAATGCATTGTGTAGATTTATGCTTTCCAGTAGATCAAAAAAAAAGAAAAGAAAAGAAATAAAAAGGTTTAATTTCATGACTATGTGATCACACCTTTTATCATATTTTTGTTTCACTTTGTAGTGTGCTTTTCATGTGCTCATCTGTAACCTGAGGAAATGGAGATTCAGGCAAGTTTGAAGGAACTTGCCCACAGTCACATGACTGGTAACTCAGAGCTGGGTTTTCAACCCAAACCATGCTCTTCCCACCAAACCGCCTGTGTCTTTTTTGTACCATAGTCTAGAAACATCTAGTTTTCAGAACAAAGTTAATGTCAGCCAATCAATGAATGGTATGAGGAAAAATATTTGGGGAAGTAAGTAATGCCACAAATCATTCCCATTGTTCTTATTATTAATGTTCATGTCCAGTGTTTCAAGCTGGAGATAAATGTCATCTGCAGGCACCCTTAAAGGGTGACGTCGGTGTTGTGTAGCTGGGTCTCGGCAGCCAGGGAAACACACAGGAAGCCGTAGTGAGATTCTGAGTCTGCAGATCCAGGGCCTCCCTGGGTCTCCAGGCCCAGAAAGCAATGAGAACTACCTTTTGCACCCATCTTTCTCAAGCAAATTAAAGCTCAGGTGCTGGGATGGCCCAGCTGTGTCCAGGGAGACCCTCAGACAGGAAGGGGGAGGACATGCAGAAAACTCAGGAGCAAACCATCATCTCCTTTCCACAAACGCTTCGGCCTCCGAGCTCACCAGCGCACTGGGAGGTGTGCGGAAAGCCCGGCTCTGGAATGCGGCAGTTCCCACAATGGGGGCATTGTTCTCCAGGGCGGACAGTTCATTACACTCGAAGCGTGCCCTCACTCACACTGTGAGTGGGGGGTGGGGGGGGTGGCGGTCTCACCTCCACAGCGGCTCGCGCTGCCTTTCCTGACCCGGATTCAGAGAAGTCTGGTTTTAAACACCATCTGCCTTTTAAGATCAAATTGGGGCTGCCGCTTTCTCTAAATATACACAGATGTTGATGGAAGTGGGAAGAAGCAAGCCACAGTCGATGGCGAGCAGGAGAGAGCTAGACAGGGTCCCATCCATACTCACCGTTCATTGGTTAGGTTGCCTTACTCCGAGCAGATTAACAAAACCCTGGCAGAGGGTTTATGGGGATTAAATGTATGTCAGATGCCTACATAGTACCTAGATATTGTAACGTCTGAACTTTAGATTAGCGTGGCTTTGAGAGGAACGTCCCAGCTTGGAGAAGCCTCTCTCTTCAGGAAACTTCTAGTGAACTTTCACTTGGGATGTCTAGAGGTCAGACTCCATCAGGGACACTGGTCTATTGCAGTCGTATACAGAAAAATTGAATCCCGAATCATATGACCTTCTTAGTAAGGGGCCACCTCTTCTTCCTGAGGAACTTTAGACCAGGCAAGACAGCTCCTGCTACAGAACAAACAGGAGGGTGACCAGAGCCCGGGAAGAGCCCTGACTGGTGGCCTGGCCTCAGCCATGTACGATGACATCCCGGGCGTGATGTAAGACTGAGGCATTTGCCTAACTTTCTGGCGAGACCACTATCTGAGGCAGGGCTCCTATCTCCTTCCAGTCCCTGATGTTTCTATTACTGCTATTTCTTCCCCCCCTTCAGAGCCACCTCATACAATGGAATGTTTTCACAGAGTCGCCTCCCTGCATCCCCTTCCCACTGTCTACTCCTCGTCATCCCATCCCCTTGTGCCCCCTGCCCACCTGTCCCCACCCTCTCAGGTCTCCAGGACCAGGACAGTTCCTCCCTGATGAGAAATGGTATGCTCCTAGAAACCTGACATGTGCCACATCACAGCTAACCCCTGGGCAGGCAGGATGCCCGCAGCGGGGTACAGTGTGTTGTCATCTGACAGAGGGTCAGGTAGGAGTGGCAGTGAGTGTGCTCAGGTTTCCAGGGCCACAGTGACCTGGTTGGGGCCCGTCTCCTGGCTGGGAGGCTTGTTTCTCACCTTGATTAAGGCTTGGATTCATAAATATTAACAGACAGCCATCTCCGGCACAAAACTGCTTGCTGACCCCTGGTTCCGTCATCCAATCGACTGCTGTAAATGCTACCTGGATGCTTCACGGCATCTCAAACTGAACAGGTTTAAATGTGAATGTATCAACACCCCCATCAAACGAGACTCGAATCCTGCGTTCTCTCTCGCCCAATAAGCAGCCCATCTTCTGCCACACCACCAAAGCCAAAAACTTCCCCTTCCCTCGCCCCTTATCCGATAAATCACTCAGTTCCTTTGAATGACTCTCGAATATCCGTCCCCAACTGCCTTCTCCACTGCATGTTCTCATTGTTAGGACGTCACTTCTTCCCCTTGTCATTTCTTATTCAGGCCATTCCAGCATGTCCACTCACTAGGGAAGCTTTAAAAGCATGACAATTTCTGATCCCCATTTCTGATCAATTAAAATTATTGGAGGCTGGGGACAGAGTTCGCGTACCAGCATTTAAAAAAAAAAATCTTTTTGGGTCGCTCTACTATTTAGCCAGGGATGAAAACCATTGTTCACTAATGCAAATGCGCCCCTATCACTCACGCCCATGCTCAACAGCCTCCTTCCACTCTCCCCTGACCTTGAAGCAGCTCCCTGACGGGGCCCCTCATCCCGTCCCCTTTGTCATTTTCTCATGCTTTGCTGAATTCTGTCATCGTCATCGGTAGCCCTCTCCCGCCTTTCAACAGGTCCTGCCTCCACTTCCTGCCAGCCCAGGAAGGCTGCCCTACTCGATTTCAAACACTGGGGGTGCCACAGGCCATGGGAGCAAAATAAAACAAGTCATGCTCATATCTGACTTTGTCCGGGCATCTCCCATCGGATGGTATTTCGGAAAGCTTTCATCTGGGAGGCAGGAGGCCTCGCTTCTGCCCTGGATGTGTTAAAGACTTATGTTTGGCCCTGAGTAAGCCACCCTCCCTCTCGCTTTCTTGGCCGTAGTCTCTCCATCTACAAAGTAAGAGAACTGGATTCGATGTTCCATTCCATACTAGTTGCAACATTTTATGAAAATCTTTATTAATGTGGGTGTCCCTCAGAGCTATTTGTGTTCCTGGAACTTATGTCTTACCTTGAAGCATGTGTTTTGCTCTGTAATTGAGTTGTTTCCAACTTAGATTTTTATCATACGCAGTCATTTTTGTCTGTTTTTTATAAGCTTGAGCCTGGCACATATCAGTTTAGTTTTGGTAATTGGATTAAAGATTTTGGGGGCGGGAGGCGGGGAGAGAGAAAGACAAAGAATATGCAACCAGTAGCATTAACCCCAGCCTTTGGGCTTTCAATCCCGCCGCCTGCCCAATCTAGCCAAACCCATGCCGCTTAGCTGCCAGGTTGAGTAACTGTGTCTTTTCAAATGGGTCTCTCAAAGTGAGACTTTCGTAATCTTCTATGTGTGACAATAAGTTAGTATAAAAAAATTTCAAAGCAAATCCTCCGCCCCTACCCTCCTTCACCTGTGCTGTACGAGAACTTTGTGTTCTCTCTCCCTTGTAGAAAAGGATATAAACATTGGTGAGGACAATAACGTGAGCATTTGGTGGAAGGAAAATCACCTCCACGAGGGATGAGGAGAGGGCCTGTCTATGGAGCTAATTAGTCTGCTCAGGCTGCCGTAACAGTGCCGTGGACTGGGGCTTAAACTGCAGAAATTCGTTTTATAATTCTAGAAGCTAGAAATTCAAGATCAAGGTGTCGGTAGGTTGGTGTCTCCTGACGCCTCCTCCTTGTCTTCACATGGTCTTTCCTCTCTATGTGTCTAGGTGCCCTAATCTCCTCTTCTCAGAGGGACACCAGACACACTGGACTAGGGTCCCCCCAAAGAATCTCATTTTATCATCGTCACCTCTTTAAAAGCCCTGTCTCCAAAAACACTCATGTTCTGAGTGAGGGCCCAGCAATTTGGGGACCAGAATCCAAGCCACAGGCAGGGAGCAAGGGGAGGCTCCGGAGAAGGAAGGTATTCTTGCAGGTCCTCACGGGCCAGGTGGGCTTTGCAGGTGTCTGTGACGTTAGGGAAAGATCGTTGTTCCAATAGCTCAGGCTGCCGTCTACCATGGACGGAGAGTTCTTGTGTTTGCTTCCTCTGCCGTCTCCTGGAGACTTATCTGAAGAGTAAGGCAGGAGGATCTTCAAACACGCCACATGCTGTTTCATTTCTGCGGTTGCCATGGCTGCTGGGGAGGGGCTAAGGAGGGGCTGGGCCCACCCTGGTGTCAAAGTTTCTCCCTTGATGGCAGGAGTTTCCACTGCAGATAGGCCTCACAGGAATACAGTTCCATCCAGCTGTGAGGGGCAGAGCGCTGGTTTGCCATCGAAAACGTGGGCATGATAATCCAATGCCAGCAATCAGGGCTTAGAGCACACGAGAGCGTGTGCCCCAGCTGAAAGGGCTGGCGGAGGCGGCACTCAGTGGGAGGCAGCCTCTTGCCTTTCCACTCAAAGCCAGTCGTAAAATAGAGACAAAGTTGTAGCCTGGGGAACTGTAGTGTCTGAGGCCCACCGAGGGTTTAAGCAGACAGAGCCGTAACAGGGTTTGGCATAGTTAAAGAAAGTGAAATAAAGTTGTGTGATGAGCAACAGGACAACCCCGGTAGGAGACCAGCCTTCTGCCCACCATGGGTGCTGTTGCCTTTAGATTCTGAATAAATTTTGTTTAATTTTTTCTCCAGAAAAAGAAAGTTCAGGAATACATACATACATACATACATACATACATACATACATAAACAGCCTTCCACCACCCTTGGGAAGCCATTAACCAAAGTCTGTTAACTACAGCCAAGTGGACGGCGCGTTTGAGCCTTGGGTCCTGACCGGAGGTGCCCTGGTGACTCTGCCCCAGCAGAATGCCTGCCTGCTCTTGGACTTCCACTTCCTGCCAAGTCCAACCAAACATGTTGTCCACGAAGGGCCCGGAGAGGCAGCGGGAGGTGCCACACGGCGCGAGCCGCAGGCACTTTGCAGTTTTGGTTCGTTGCACAGGACTTATTTTTATTTTGTTTGTCCCCTTTTTCTGGCTGATGCAGTGGCAGGTGACAAGAGGGGTGTCATCGGGCACATCACTGAAAGAAGAATTAAAAATCACCCAGCAGATGAGACTACCTGCTCTCCACAGGACAGCAGCTGGCGGGGAGCTCACCCCCGCTCCGTTCTACAGCGGGACTCAGAGAAGGGGGGTCCATGTGCTTAACGGCCCACAGAAACCTTCGCACTCTGTTGGGAGTCCTGGGACAGCTGGCTTACCTGACACAGAGTCCCTCTGGAACGCTGGGAATGTCATGGCCAACTAGAATTGGTGAGGTTGCCTTACTTCTAAAGAAAAATACGTCTTTCTTTAACTCCAAAGATAAATTAATTCAAAGACTTGGGAATAGGGTTCTGCCTAGAATGAGCCATATTTTAAGACACTTTCACAGCCCAGGCAGGACACGCTTCTATACAATGACAGCAGCGTTTCCAAAGCAGGTTCCTTCAGCAGGCTTCCAAAGGCCCCTCGGGTCTCCTGTGACTTTTGTTGTCCATTTTTTGAAACAGTGATGTTTCCTGAACTCAGAAATCGAGGAGCTAGGGCCCTGGGTTGCATCGGCGGGCACCACCAGTGGTTGAGGTAGGTGACACCGAATGGGACCTCAAAAGGCCATTGAAATTGGGAGACGCAAGAGAAAGGCGACACCATGTAACAACTCCTGGGCAAATGAGTTCCAGAAAAGATAGAATTTTCTAAGTCAGCGATTTTCAAGCTCATCTGCCTGATGTGTTCATTTGCAGAGATTAAAAAAGAAAATACCAATGCCCAGGATGCAGCCTAGACCACGCATGACCTAGACGCATTGGGAGTGACACGCAGGCCTCAGTGTTTGTTACAACTTCTCCAAATCATTCTGATGAGCAGGTCAAGGGGAGAACTACTGATGGGAAACCTCAATTTAATGATAATGGGAGGACCCGCCCACCGCTTAGTAGGACCTGAACATTATTTTTTTATTGCAACAAAAACACTCAACATGAGCCCTACCCTCTTATATTTTTAGGTGCAAATGCAGTGTTGTTAACTGTGAACAGGATGCCAGACACAGATCTGTAATTCACTTGCCTTGCGTTAACTGAGGTTTTAAGTTGGTTGAACGGCCACTCCCCATGCCCGCCCCAACCCGGGCGGCTGGCGACCGCCATTCTACTCTCTGCTCCTGTTTGTTCCACCGTTTCAGATCCTCGTGTGGGAGGAATCATGCAGCATTTCTTCTTTTCGACTGCCTTATTTAATTTAGCATAATGTCCTCTAGGCCCGCCCATGCTGTGGCACATAGCGGAATTTCCTTCTGTTTTAAGGCTGAAAGATAATATTCTACTGTATGTATGCACCACACTTTATTTATTTACCCAGTAGGTCGTCTCCATGTCTTGATGATTGCGAACAGTGTTGCAGAGATCGGAGAGTGGCGATGTCCCTTTGAGACCCTGATTTCAATTCTTCTGGATGGATGCCCAGAGGTGGAATTGTGGGATCATATGTTAGTTCTATTTTAAAATTTCGATGAATGCCCATACGGCTCTCCATGGCAGCTGCACCATTTTACATGCCCACCAACCATATACTGTTTTTCTGCACCTTGGCCAAAGCCTACCTTTAAAAAAATAGCCATCCTGACAGGCAGGAGGTGAAATCTCATGTTGCCTTTGCTTTGCATGTCCTTAATGATTCATGATATTGAGCATCTTTTCATATGCCTGTTAGCCATTTGCATGTCTTCTGAAACTGGATCCTTATCTCACACCACACACAAAAATCAACTCCAAACTGAAAAGTAAGACCTGACACTATAAAACTCCGAACAGAAAACAGGGGGAAAGCCCCCTAACATTGGTTTCAGCAACCATCCTTGGATAGGACACCAAAAGCACAAGCAACAAAGGAAAGATAGGCAAGTGGGCCTACCTGAAACTAAAATCTCCCATTCAGCAAAGGAAGCTGTTGACAGAGTGAACAGGCAACGTATGGGAGAGCAGAAGGTATATTTCACACCGCATACCTCGTAAGGGCCAATGACCATAACATGTAAAGAACTCTTACATCTCAATACCAAAAACTAAGGATAACAATAATTCAGTTGAAAAATGGACAAAGGACTGAAAAGACGTTTTTCCAAAGAGAACCATTGAAACTGACCTTTAAAACTTTAAATGGGCCCATGGGCCTGGTAACGCCTTGTGAGTGCCTTGTTGAGGGGCCCGGGGTGGGCTGAGCCTTTGGCATCTGCCCACCTCATGCCAACATCCTTCCTAGAGAGCACAGTTGTGGCCCCTTCTAAACCCCCATGTCCCCTTTGCTCGCACTGGTTTACCATGCAGAGGGTAGACCCACCCATGAGTCAACCAAGCTCATGCCATCTGTCGTCTTTTAACATAAGGACTCAACACATAGGGAACATGAGCTTTTTACACACTCCCCTCAGATTAAATCCGCCTACGTTTAGCATAACGGAGGCCATCAGGGACAGGGGACCCTTCACTCATCTTTGGAGGCAGCATATGAGTAAACCAAGAGAGCAGAGGCTTTGGAGCCAAATGTACCTGCCAACATTTCCTGGCCATGTAACTTTGTCACTACCACCTAGAAATCTGAGCTTCAATTTCCTTTCCTGTGAAATGGGGACAATAGCCCCTCTCCCCAATGGTGCTGGGGAGAATTTTAATGAAATAGCACCTGCTGTTTCATGAGCCCTCCATACAAGTGGGTTTTTTCCCTCACCTCGTTGCCTTGTCCTCAACCTACTTAGCAGAGTTCAGGCACATTGCAGATGATGAGAACGGGGCTGCTCCGAAAACCAATAGAACACTGAATCCAAGTACCCCAAGACCTACAAACAAAGCAGGAACTTCTTAGGCTTCCGCACTGAATAACAAATGGACTTGAAAAGCCATGAATTGTGGGGGTTAGTCCGTTTCCCCATAAAATGGGAACTCATGTGCAGGTGCCAACCCAGAAGGAGAACACCAGTTGCCCTCATACACAGACCCCATCACCACCGGAGGGACAGCCATGAAGAAGACGCCTATCAATCCAGCGCTCATTAGAACCCGTCTTGTCAGGAAATGCCCGTCCACAGAGCGGGTCCTGCCACTCCCTCCCCCGGGGCCCCTGGCTGCACACTGTGAGCCTGGGGTTAGGCACAACAACCCCCTTTCGCTGGACGCATCCAGAGAGCCAGGCCCTGCCCGCTCCTCCCCCATTTTATGCGGATCCTCCCAACCTCATTCTCCCTCTTTCACGAAGGAGGAGCTGAGATGCCCCAAGCCACTCGCCCAGAGTCAGGGGCCGTGCTCAAACCTGTGTGCGAGGCACCATCTTGTCTTTCTTCATAACAAGCCCAGACAGGCTCTCAGAAGGTGGCGGAGGTAGCGAACGGTAGCCCACCTTTCAGACCGGACCTGGATGGACAGGCTGCGGGGGCTCCAAGCTCCACGTCATGAGGAAGTCAATACAGTACAGTCCACGCCAGAGACAGTCGCTCCTGTGCCTGCGAGGTCAATAGCTGACGGGCAGTGGGGGCCGGGGAAGGGTGAAGACTGCACACCTACCATGATGTGATCAGGTGACAAGGACTGCTCTTCTTACACAAGTGCCTTGACCAGAGCTGTGGTTGCCCTGGATGAGACACTGTCTATTGTCTCCCTCCATCCATGGGAGCTCCTCAAGCAGGCTATGTATCACTTAAATAATCTTTTATGAAATGTCCTCAGATAGATTTTCTGCCATGTTGGGGATAGAGAAATAAAAGACAAGTGTCTATCGTGACAGACTTTTGTATCCCCAGCCTCAGGCAGCATGCTCGGCACCCGACAGACTTCACTGGGCTGTTTGACGAGGAGAAGGGTGAACGCACAAGGACCTTCTGCCAACGGTTAACTCCGTCGCATTTAGAGATCTTTTTTCCATCAGTTTTGAATACATATTTCAAAGAACCTGAAGAAAATGCCCCATTCTGTAGGCCTCGTTTTAACGATTGCATTTGGCCTCTTTAAAATGTCTCTTTGGGGCCATCTTCATGGGCCTGTGACCTGTGCAGTCACTGAAGACACCCTGCCCTTAGAAAGGCCCCATGCTTGGTGTAATGATCTTCGGTCCCTCCTGAAATTCTGAACTGTTACAGAACAAGGGCTGCATGTTGGCCCTGGGCCTCGCGCATTATGCCAAGGATCCTGTGTCTCTTTCTTCTCCCAAAAAGACTCATGATGCTGGAGCACTTTTCCAATATTAAATTACTCAGACAAAACCACACATTGATGAACTAAGTGTGACTGAATCAGAAACATGTGTTAAAACGGACTCCATGCTTAAAAAATGGAGAAAAAAAGGGGGACTTGTGTAAATAGTCTTGAAATTAAAATGGCCAGCAAATATTTCAGAAGATCCACAGACTCGGAAGAAGCTGCCCTGTTTCTCCTCCGTCTCTCTAGTCTTAGATTCTAAATATCCTACCCTACTTGTTTTCATCTGTGGAGGAAGTGGGCTCCTTGTACATCAGCTGGACATATTGGCTTCGAAATAAACTGGTCCTTTGCTACACTGCAGCCTTAGTGCCATGTGAGTCCAGGGGGTATCATCTGCCTAAGCCCAAGCTCTGCTCAGACGGCGACGGCATGGAGAGTGAAAGCTGTGAACCAAGGTCCACTCGGAGCAGACGAAGTGCCCAGGAGTCCAAGCTCAGCTTGCACCAGCACGGAGAAGAACAGAAGAATGCCCCTTGTCCTGTATCACTCTGCTCAGAGAGCTTGAGAGCAACAAGCAGTGAACTTGTTGCTGCCTGAGGTCCTGCTCTCGGAGGCCTGAGTCTACAACAGCGGGACTGACAAAGGGAAGCCGGCCCGTGTCAATGGAGCGGCTCCTCCAACCTGTGGGTGATTGGGATGAAAACTCCAAACTCTTAAGTCCTCCCTCCCAGGAAACCCTCGGGGTGACATTTGGCCTTATACTATAACCTGTTCTTTCTCATAGGTCTCTGCTCTTTGGGAGATCTGCAGATAAAATTCCTGACCTTTCAGGGAAACGGAGAAAGGAACTTATGCCTGTGGAGTTCTTGTTGGTATTTGATTTATATTTAGGCATTTCTATCTTCCAAAAATCCTAGGAGAGGAGCATTGTTATTTTATGAATTAGTGGAGCTCTGGAGATGTTTGACGACACAATCAGTGAACTAAGGGGCAGCATTTGATGCAGCGTGACCTCAGGGAGACCACCTTACTATGTCCCCCTACCCACAGCGTCAGCCCTGTGGCCATGGAAGAAAACTCCCTTCTGGGTGGCCCTGCGTGAAATGGTTTTCCTAAGGTGCTCTTCCTGCTGAGGGTCGCGGGCCAAGGCCTGGGTCAAGTCGGCCTGATGCTCTTGTCATCCCGAGGAAGCTGCTTTGCCCCTGTGGTCCTTCCTGTCCCTGCAGGCCAGTGAAGACAGTAACCCCTTCACTGCCCGCCTCCCTGAGCTTTTTAGAATAAGAGGGAACACGTTTCAGGTAGAAGTCCTCAGAAAGAAGCAAATGCCCTGTGATGGCAAGGTTATTGTTATTGTCACTGATGTAATTTGTTTTTGGCAGAGAACTTAATAGGTTTATTCTGGAGGTGATAATTGGGAAGGGCTGTCCCCATGCCACCAGGCGCCACAGTCAACCCGGCTGAGCTCCTTGCACAGGGAATTGCATGAGCGAGGCAGAACAGGACGTTGCACTCTTGTGAAGGCAGGTAAGGCGACAGCCCTAATTAACGAGGAAGAGGAAGGGCAGGCTCTGGTTCTTACTTAAGGGGAGGCTGTGAGGTATCGTTCTTTCTCCAGCACCGTGAACATGGGCAGAGCTGTGACTTCCGAGAGTGAGCGTCCCCAGGCCCCTGCCTTCCCTCCTTCAGCCTGCTGGCCCCCGAGTCTGGGATCTGGGGTCCCGGAAGATCAGGTTTAGGTTTACATCCTAATCCCTGGGAAACTTTGCCTCAGCACAACATCCCCCCAGGTTCATTCCAACCCACAGGTGAAAGGAAACGAAGAGTTAACTGAGCCCAGAAAGCCAATCACGCCGACAGGGAGCAGAACCCCGTTATGTCACCCTGGGCTTTCTGCACCATGGCCACCGTTAACACCTGCAAAGCCTCTGATTCTCACATTAGCAAAACACGCCATAAAGCCCGGGCTTCCCCTCTTCCCGCAGACCCTGGCCCCGTTGCAAAGGGGCGGGGGTTGGTCACAAAGGCACCATTCAGGCCTGGCAAAGCTTTCGTGATTAGGCCTCTGAGGGGAGGGTTAGGGCCAAGCCTCGTCAGAGTTGGCATGGCCAGCACCCAACCCCAACACCCGCTGGGCGAAGGGGTCCCGGGATGTCCGGGCCCAGAACAGTGGAGATGAATGAGTCCAGTAAGTCACCTGATTTTATACAGAAAGAAATTGGCATCATGGGTGAGGACTTTAGTTTGCCACATGAATTTTCATGTCCTCCATGTGTCAGAAACTGTGCAAGATGTCGAGGGCGTGAGGATCCCTAACTTTAGCTCACTTGGAAGGAGGGACTGTCAGTCACGTACGCGGTGCCAGGGATGGTCGCCATCTACGACCAAACACGGAGCAGCTGCGGCTGTCAAAAGAGCCCCCCGTTCCCAATTAGAAAGTCCAAAATAGGGTTGCATGCTCACACACACCTCATACACGTTGTGTATGTTGAGTAGTTCAGGAGGCTAAATTCTTCATAAAGTATTTGAAT
Organism: Mormoops blainvillei; assembly: GCA_004026545.1. Lineage (NCBI taxonomy): Eukaryota > Metazoa > Chordata > Mammalia > Chiroptera > Mormoopidae > Mormoops > Mormoops blainvillei. Next base: position 51,038 of record PVJD01008803.1, read on the forward strand.
TTCCACTGAGCTATGCCATTCAAAATCACGACCTTTATCAATTACATTGAACCGGTCTACTCTCATCTCACAAGGCAAGTTTATTCAGGCTCTCCACAGGGCTCCTCTGTGCCAGCATCCCCTCGTCACTCTAACTGTCCTTTGAGTCACTAGCATGTGGCATATCCACCCCCACCTGTTGGGGAGGTAGCCCCTCTTGAATCCTTGCAAGATGTCATGACTGACAACTTCCACTCAGGCCACAAATTTCCGTCCACTATTCATGATCTTCACAACTTTCCCTACTGCTTTTTGAAAGTGTTTTTTTTTAAAGCTGTGTGTGTGTGTGTGTGACAACATGCCAGTAATGGACTTGTCCAAAGCCTCCCCTGGCCCCAGAGGAATAATTACACTTAAGTTAAATTTCTTCGCTGCCTTTGTCAACAAGTCCATTAGGTGCGTTCTACGGGGATCCAATATCACCTTTTTCTTTTTTTTAGGTTGCTAATGTCTCTTCTCCAAATATGACTCTGATTTAGAAATAAAATATCGAGGAGAGTCCCCTACTATAAACTCTGTGCCAAACCAGATATAATGCAGCTCGGTATTTTCAAAAGGACAATTTTTAGGAAGTTATTTTGCCTTTTAGCCTGGCATTTGTGGGTGGTAAGTAAGTATAAATGACATGGACGGTGACACAGCAGAGAGTGTGAGTTTTTCTAGGGGAGCGAGTGGAGGAGCTAAGAAACTTTCCGAACAAGAGGTGATACCCGAGGGTGAGTCGAACTTGTTGGAGGCGGAGGTGCTAAGGACGTCAGGTGGGAGAATCACCCATCTGAAGGCATCGTGGTGAGAGCCTGCAGGTGCTATGGGAAGGTACTAAGAGCCACGGAACTCTGAGGTTTTCTCCTCTTTGCAGGTTAGCAAGTCAGCAGCCACAGTTTCATGGATGCTGGCAAAAGAAACATGACCTTGGGTCAGAATCAACGGGCTTTATTCTTTACAAGACAGCAAGCACCATGAACTTGGTGGCTGCTCAGCCCTCCTTCTCCCCCAGCTCTCATGGGGCCACACAGACAGGCCTGGGAGGACGCTGCACGCACGGACGAGGACCCCCCAGCCCAGGGTAACAGAATCTTTCCCATCAGACTGCAAGCACACTTGGGCAGCTTCTGCCCTTAAAAATATATTCAAAATACCCCTTCAAAATATATCCGAAATGCCACCTCCCCCACCATGAGCATCGTCCAACCTGATACTGTCAATCACACGGATTACGGCAAGATTACAGGAGTTTCTAAGGGGCCTCTCAGCTCACGTCCTTCTTCACCCTACAGACGATTGTCAGCAGTGTGGTCCCATCTCATCAGCCCCTGCTCAAATTTTCCCAGTCGTTTTCCACTTTACTCAAAGTCATTTCAGCTTCTGAAGTTCTACACATTCTGGCCCCTGTTCTCCTCTGTTCCTGTCCCTCACCGCTCAGCTGTCCCTCTCTCTCCCTGTCTCTCTGTCTCTGTCTCTGTCTCTCTCCCTGTCTCTCTCTCTCCCCCCTCCAGGATTTATGGCTTCCTCGCTGCTTTTGAGCACAGCAGGCGTGTTCCCGCAGCGGAACCCCTGCTTGGAATGTTCTTCCCCAAGAGACTCATGTTAGTCACGGGCTCACCAATTACAGGTCTTTGCTCACATCTCCTCTTCTCAGTGAGGTTTTCCCTGGCCATTGGATTTAAAATTGCAGCCTCTGGCTACCAAGAAAAGCTGACTGTCTCTTTACCTTCTCTGCTAAAGCTGCGCCCTGTGCCATTTGGGAAATACAACATTGCTTAAACCTGGTTTTGTACTTTTTCAATTTCTGATTTTTTTAAAGAAAATCCATGATTAGAGATCAGTATGATTATAACTGCTATTATGTGTTTTAATTATAGAATTTTTCTTTCATCTTTTTAATTTTTTGCATTAAATTTTATTCATTTCAAAAACACTTGTTTAATTTGGGGGAGGGGGGCGGTTTCCTGTCATTTAATTGCATTTTTCCCCCTCACTCAGCCAGCTCCCTGAAACCCTAATCCGCCACTGGACTGATGCAAATCCCACCCCACTGCAGTGCACTAATAGTCTCTTACATGCTGAGAATACAAAGCAGATGCGTTCTACTTTTTCTGCCTTTTGTAACGAATTGTTTTCATACATGTGCTTTTGCTCTGAATCTTTACGCCTGTGTCTTACCGTTTGGTGTGTCAGAGCCTTTCGCACAGCCCAGACCGCCGTCGGCTGCCGCCGAAGTGGAGTTCTCCCTGTACCAGGTGACGCACACGTGCGTCTGCCTTAGGCCAACAGACAGGGGGCGTGGGTTCACTCTGATCTCTTTTATTGTCCACCTGGGGGCTGCTTGATACTCTGCTCACATCTTAAACTGTCCTATAAGCACAGCCCTGGCCTCAGGTCTAGACCCTAGTAGACTTTTATCTTGGGTTGCTTTGCTGCAAGAGGGGGGATATTGTTTCCTGCTCCCCTCCAAGGGGTCCTCTATGAGAAATGGTTTGTCCTCCTATCCTTTCTTCTATGTATTTGAAAGAATCTGTTCTTTAAAAATAAGTGTGGGGCCTGTAAAAATACACCGGGGACAGCGCAGCTCTTCTAATTCCCCACAGCCCCTCATACAGTTGCTGCTGACAGCGTTCCACCATGTGATGTTCATTCCACAGCTGGACTTGCTGAGATCCTGGGTAGCTGAGTATGGATGAGAAGTGGGACGGAAGGGAGGGCAAAAAGCCTGGCGTCCCCTGGGGAGAGGAGGGTCACAGCACCCCCCAGCCTCTCTCCCTCTGATTTCAGAGGTCGAGGCAGGATACGCACTGACCCCTTCCCCAGGAAGCTCATTCCTGCTGTAGCTAGGATGAGGCCCTTCCAACATGGCTTGCTCTGCCCTTCATCGAAATTCTCACTTCTCGTCCTGCTCTTGCACTTTTGCCATTAAAAATATGGGTATGGATTCAGAAACACCACTGGACTTGCCTAAGATTTGGCAAAAAGTAGACTGGAAAGAAGGCTCCGCCCACTTCTCTCCAACTGGGAGAACTTCTTCCACTCTATAGCCTGCATCCAGGGGTTAGACTACCAAGTTATTCACTGACAAATAAAAGAGTAACATAAAAATGCATGCTCTGTCATTGTAAAACAGGGTGAAGTAATTCATCAATGGAATGGGAGGTCAATTGTGCTCAATGCATTTTATAGTGGGGGTTCCGTCTCATCCCACCTAGGATGCTCCGGTAGACACTAGCATGAAGACACAATTGAGCAAGGGAGCCCACGTTGTCACAATTCCAAGTTCGCCAGCGGTTTGATTTATAAGTCTGAGGCAGTTTGGAGAATGCCGGCACCCATGATGCAAATTGTCATCCATAAATTAATGAGTGATTAAAATCTCACTAAGGCGAATGCGTCGCCACAAATCTGAGTGATGCACGATTATTGCCAGCCGTAGCCAACAGATGCATAGAAATAATTGGCTTTTAATGCTCATTAGTCAGTTTTATTACAAATAATGCATTTGCATGATGTTTGTAAATTTATGCTCCAGTGGGAAGACATGGTGACAGCACAGTATAAACAGGCAGAATGATTAGAAAAAGCACGTCCAAAATTTATTAATGTGCCCAAGGATGCATTTATTCATATGTTTATTTGTTTGTAACCTTGCCTCATTCTAAAACAAAATAATTTAAGGTGATTTGAAGAAATGCAACCATTATGAGAATTTCAAATGAAGACGTTACAAAGAAAAGAAAAATGAAGGTCAGAAAACACAACGAACTAAGAAGCCAAGTTAGTATGCAAGACAAATGTCATCATATTCTATGCATGTAATAAAAACGTGATGCTAAGTACCTCTGAGCTTATTAGTATTCAAAGCAAATGAATGAAAGCTGAGTAGGGCAAGATTCCTAGTGTTCACGGGAAGAAGTAAAAGCCACGCACACAAAAACGCTTTCTCAAGGGAAATATAACATTTCTTGGTAAAATGACCAGAGGGAAATTCACCTTATAGTTGTTCATAAAGGTGACATGAATACAAAAGGAAATTAATTTTCAAATATATCTCTAAGGCAAACACAATAAAGTCCTTTCTGATAACGCTCCAACACGCGGGTCGATAACCTCCTGTCAAATCACACTTTAATGAAAATTAGGCCTTTGAAGGCGGAAATTTATCTCTCGCTCATAGTCCTCTTCCCGGCCCCATTCGTGCGCATTTCCGGGTCCACCATCCTTCCAGCCTATCGCCATTGTAATTTGAGTCGGGTGAAAATTGAGTGTTTACCTTCCTGTGACTGTGAAAGTTACTCACAAGTGCGTAACATACTACGCTTTGCTGCCTCGCAAAAGCTTTGTTTCTCCTAACATTGTCGTGCGCCTTTTTTCACTATTAATTATTGCTAATTCAACTGCAAAATCTTCTCCAGAAAGGAAAGCGCCGCATCGTGCAATGGGGCAAATTCGATAACATAAAAATGTCATCGATTTGAAGAAATTTCTCCCAGAGGCTCCTGTCCAGGCTGCCAGTTTGCTGAGCTTGGGCCCTCGCTGTCACCCGGGAGATTTCTCCTGGGCCTCTTGGATTAAATTCCTAATTTAATGAATCCCACCTTTTTTGGTGTCTTCCCCTCTTTGGTTACATGCGTCCTTAAATAGCTCTCTAGAAAAGAGGACAGGGTGGGGCGGAAGCGGGTTTACAGCTGTTCATATGGACAATAATAATTAATAAATAATAACACAAGAATGAACTCTGTGCTTCACGTACTCACAACTGGAATCATACTCTCCCTCCCACTCTCCACACGGGAGGCAGTCTTGTGGGTCTGAAAATATCTCAAAATGGCTGTTTTGTAACCATGCCTCACGGATGATGTGGATGGCCGAGAATACTGATCGGAAATAATTTTCTAGAAATTTCAAGGAGGTGCGTCTCCTGTGTTTCCGTCATTGCCCCTGGACTCATGCTCGCTTTCCCCCGGGGAACACTGAGAGGCTGACTGAGGGCGGAGGCTGCTTCTTGGTGGGCTGCACCGCCTTGGCTGGGCTGGATGGGGCAGTGTTTATAATGATGGTAGTGGTCCGTGTGCCCTCATCAGCTCTGCTTATAAGTGAGCCCATGGTGTTTTTTGCAACTCCATGTGGGATTCTGCGCCTGAGGGCCTAGCACTCCATAAGCTTTCAGACAGTGGTACTGCCCAAGACCCTGGAGGCACAAAGGTACAATCCACGCCTGAAACGTCTATCAATTTCTCTTAGAATGAGTTGCTGTCACCTGTCCTGTGGGATGGACTCAAGTGACCAATGGCCACCAGCGACCAGTTGGTCTTCTGAAGGAATGATGCTATGTCAGAGGCTCTGTTGGTCTATGTTGTTGACATGGACATTCTGTGGCCACACTAGCTGGTTTAACCTCAGTAAGTGGAGATCCTGCAGTTGGGTTGAAGTTCAAGGTCTCCATCTCTGCCACCATGGCTGACATTGATGGGCTGAGTCACTTCATCTCCTTGGTTCTTCGGTGCCTTTCCTCCAGTGGAGGATCTTTCACACATGTCCATGCATGCTCCCAAGCTCTTCAGACGTCATTACCACACCCTGATGTCCATCTACTCACTTCTTTCCCACACCTTCCCATCCGTCCTCTTCCAAAACGTGTCCTTTCAAAGCTGGCAGGCTGTTCCCTGCGGTCTGTCTATAATTCTGTATATCCTAACCTTAGGGCACTTCTCTCTCCACCATGAGTAGCTTCACAGACATTCTTCTTATCAGGGGGATTTCCCTTCACTGCTGTGTTTCAAGGGTGCCTCCAGACGAGGCTGCTGTTTATGACTTGGGTCCATATTCGGGGACGATTCATGCATGAACCAGAATCCTGCTTTTTCCTCCTTTAGCAGTTGGCATAAGGGGTCCCCCCATATAGCCCTCGACGTGTGCTGATGGAGGGGTGTGACCAAAGATGCAGAGACCGAGGCGATGTAGTCACAACCCAAGGAATGTCTAGAGCCACCAACAGCACGACGAGGCAAGGAATAGAATCTCCCCTGGAGCCTTTGGAGGAATACGGCCCTGTCACCACCTTAAGGCTTTGTGACCTGGCTGTCAGGGTTGCCTGCCCACAAAGCCTGCCATGTCCCCTAGTAATGGCTCATGTCTCATGCTGATAACCACTTCCTTCTCACAGTGTCTTGTCGGGCACCTACAATTTTACGACACAGTGTATTCTGAGAGAATCCAGCTCACTATGGACAGGTCAGCATGCAGGGTAGCAAGGAGTCCGTGGACAGGTGCTCCATTTTACCAGAAGCTGCTTTTCAAAAGCGTTTCTCTTTCTTCGCTGCATGCACACTGTGCGTGTCTGCTGGGGTACTTGCTCCAGGATGTCAGGTTTGCTCTGTGGCTTTTTCACTTGGGCTTGTCACTGGCTCCCCATGTCACCTCTGTCCACCACAGATGCCTCATATCTGAGGATCTTCTGGGTCATAAGGCTCAAGTGAAAGGACTGCCTGAACTACATCCTGCTTGTTACAGAGCCCCTCCCTCTTCTGAATCTCACCCAAGGCTGGAAGCCTCTCATGTTACCTATTACATGGGCCAAAGTATACATCGCCAAGTGGGGATGATGCTGTCTTCAGAACGCGAAGAGGTTTCCTAGCTGTTGTGCTGGCTTTTTTGTGATGAAAGCATAACATGGAATACTTTGCCTTTCGATTTGGATGGTGTAGTAGGTTGAATAATGGCTTCCGAAAAGATATGTTCCTTTGGTAATTTCCAGAACCTGTTAATGTTACCTTTTTTGGAAAAAGGACTCTTACAGATGTAATGAATTTAAGGGTCTGGAGATAAAGAGATCATCCTGGATTCTCTGAGTGCACCCTACATCCAATGACAAGTGTTTATACAGGGGACACAGGGAAGAGTTGGCAGACACGAGTCAGGAGTCCATGTGACCAAAGAGGCAGAGACCAAGGCGATGTAGTCACAACCCAAGGAATGTCTAGAGCCACCAACAGCATGACGAGGTAAGGAATGGAATCTCCCCTGGAGCCTTTGGAGGAATACGGCCCTGTCACCACCTTAATCTTGGGCTTCCAGCCTCCAGAACTCTGGAAAAATCAATTTCAGTCATTTGGAGCCACTCATTTTATGGCCCTTTGTCACTGAAGCCACAGGAAACTAAAACAGTGGAACCCTGATCTGCCTCTAAACTCTGGATGCCTCGATATTTTACGGGTGCGGCAGCCCGCGAATCTCTTCTGGGTTTGTCTCCTACCCTGTTATATGTGTGTCTAAGGCTTCAACTAAGTCACTTTTTACTCTTCTGATCTGGTGAGATTTATGGCGGCTGATGTGATATTCACGGGATGTCAGATAATACAGGATCCTTTCAGACTATTTTATTGGGAAGGTGGGGAAGAGAAGGAATTAATATCACCCTGGGGCATAAGTACCAACCTACAGTTTTGTCTATTCAATGTAACGGTGATGACTTTTTATCTTTTCTAATGAAGATAGACAAAAATGGTCACAATCAATGATCACGAGCCATAGACTGAAACTGTATTAATCGGCAGTACCAAAGGTGCCAGTCTGGAACAGAGATGGCAATTATATTTAGGGTTACTCCTCCATAGATTTTTATGGTAATACACTGCCTTCCTCCAAGAGTCATCTGTTTCTAGAGAAGACTAATGAATTAAATAGGGGTTACAGGAGGACCATGCCCTACGCATCAATTAGATACTGGTAAATGAAACTAATTTTAGCCAAATCCTTGGAATCTGATGCTGTTTTTTATTTACTACCTTGGTTTGGTGAGAGGAGCAGTTTTAGAGAGGTCTGGGAAAAGGAGCAACTTTGGGGACCCACAGTTGGTTGGACATCGGCCAGGACTTGGTCTGATTACTTGGCCTCATTCCATCCCTGGGGCCATGATGACTTTTTGGGTCTTTGATATCCATGGTAATTTGGGTTTTCCTGTTACCCTGGTCTATAGTTGTTGGAGTAAGTGTCCACTGATCCCTTTGGGGAAGTATCGGAAAAGCTATTATCATGACTCCTGTGCAACTCACCATGGTGTTGAGGGTTCTGTGTTCTGTCCTCTCCGTTACTGAATGAGTTCTCAGTTCTAAAACAGGCTCAGATCCAAAAGTTACGCATGGGAGATTATATACATAAAATTAGGGGAGGCAACTGCCTTCAGCCTCCAGATCATTTATCCTTGATTTCTTCTGATGAGACAAGTGGAGTATTACTTTTATTGGCTTTCTATCTATTTTGACTCTGTCTCTACAACTCTCTGTGGGTAAGACCTTCTTGCCCTGCTACCGCAGCCTTGCCGTTTATTACAATAATCAAGTCCACCTGTATTTTAACAGCTAGGTATCACCGCCTGGCCTCAGCAGGGATCCTATCACCCTCATTGCCATAAGTGAGTCTAGTTTTGGAATGTCCTCTCCCACCATCAATTCTGCCTGCGAAGGCGGGTCACTAGTGCACGTCTTCCGTGTGAGGCTGGTGCCCCCTCTCTCACCAGCACATTCCTTGTTTCTTCTGGGATTTCCCATGGAACATATCGCATGGCGGGTTGTTCATGCATCATGTACCTCCTCCAGTATGCCACCTCTGGGGCTTTTGGATCCCATCAGACAAAGAAGTTCTGCCACATTGACCTCACTTATTCCGGGTATCAGGGTTTTCACGCTTAAAGTATGCATGTTTTTAAGAACCAGTGTGTATCACCTTCTAGGTTTTTTCCTAAGCATTAAATTCATGTCTTGGGAGAGGGATCCCAAGTTACCAAACTGTCCCTATCCACTCTTATGCTCCAGCCGCCCTGATCAAGCACCATCCTGATCCAATCCCACACCTGCGCCGCTGGCTCCTGCCGGTCAGTATCAGTAGGTCTTGCAGCCTCTCTAGCGTGTGGCCTCTTTCTTCTCTCACCAGGCACAGCGTATTCCTGGCTGCTTATGCTGCAGCTTTCCGTAGTTATTGACCTAATGGTCAGAAGAGAAGATGGGGGCAGATCCTGAGGGGGTATCTGCTCATTTTCAGGGGAGAGTCCTCTGTGTGGGTTCATAGGGAGGGGAAGGTCACTACTGCAGGCTCAGAGATTGGGGACTATCCAGGAATTCCAATTTCCAAGGACCTCCGCCCACACGTCTGCATTCCATGTGTCCAGGTCCCATTCTTTGCAGTCATGCCCTTCCCCTGGGCCCAGACAGGCCACGGTTATGAATTTTCCCTTCTGTGCCGTTCACTACCGTGATGAGTAAGCCTTGTGGCTGCTTCCAGGTTTCTCTGCCCTTCGGGGCAGGTGACAGCCTTTTTCTGCACTAGTACGGACCCTCTGGCTCTCACACTTGACCTCTTAATCACTCTCCGCCTTATTTTTATGTTTGTTTAACTCTTAAGGAGAGTTTATCAATAATCATAGAATCTCATTGCTCTATAGTCTTTGTTTCCTCCATACTCTTCAATGCCTGATGTATCGTCCCAGCTGGTGCATTCCTTTCAGCTGGGGTAGCATCCCAACTCGCTTTTGGTGAAAAGGTAACAGATAAATGCAATATTGTGCCAGGGCTCTATGTGATCCATCAACTACAAGTGAGACTGAATCCTCATGGCTCGTAGGTAGAGAGAAATCCAACTCTAAAATCTGATCTTAGTCCTGCTTGCATCAATCAACTATTTGGATTCACCAGGATGCTAACTCTAAGATGAAATTTAATATGCAATGTGTTTATTAGAGTATTCTTGTCATCAGTCTCCATGGGACAGGGGCATGAGAAGCAAGATTGGACAAAAGGAGAAGCTGAGCTGCAGACACAGTCCCCGCCAGTCCCTTGGAGAGCTCTGGGACTGAACTGGTCCATCAGGGTGGCCCTACATGGGGCTGAAATGGTTGAGCCTTTATGCTAATGTCTTCACCAGTCATTGGATGTGAGTCGCTCTTAGAAGGACATGACCTTGGGCAAGGTGGCTCTCTGCAGCTGAGGCAACCCCTGAGAGAGATGACATCTGAAACCTATCTGCTAACAGCTCTACCAACATCCAGGGTGCCAAGTCCTTCGTGTTTGGAGAATATGAGCCCCCCACATCTCTATGGTTACCATGTTTTGGCTCTGCAGAAGGAAGATGTGGGCAGGAGATTAGAATCCCTTCCATCTTCTGCAGGCCCAGTGTTTTTCTTTGCTATTGAAACACAGATTTATAATTTCATTCTGAGTTGATGTTCCCCTGAAGACCCAATAAGTTACAGAATAATTATCAATGTACCATAAAAATAACTATCTCTAGGTATAAGTAGGGAAGATGGAAGATAAACTGTTAATTCTTGAAAATATAGAAGAATTATTCCAGTTAATAAAAGTTGATTATCTATGGTGTGCTAGATACAATGCCAAGTGGTAATCATTGCAAGATATATGCACCAAATCTAGTACAAAATCAGGTGAAAACACACTTGACGTTACTTTTGTTCAGCAGGTGCTGTAATTTAATTATGTCCCAATGACAATGAGCGCTCAGGAAAAAAGTAGAGCACCCAGGCAAAGGACCTCTGAACTGAGACGTAACACCCAGTCAATGAATGCTTGCTGAATACTTTATGAGTATATTATTAATAGGCAGCAGAAATAAGGTGATAGGAGAATTCCAACTATCGAAAACAATAGGTAGCCCAGCATGGGTATTCCTGAGGTGAGGCTAGAAATACAGGGTGAGCTCATGTTGCCTTGAGCTCTCTGATAAGGAGCATTGACAATATGCTATGGAAAGTGGCAGAGGGCGGAGGCTTCTTGAGGGTTTGTGAGCTGGTGAGTAAGCGACACATTAGTGGTTCACAGGAGTGCTGCTGCTTAAATGAAAATGAGATAAACTGGTGAAGGCAAGAATTATAGCAGGCAGACCAGGAAAAAGAGGGCAGGAACCCCCTGAGTGAACGACAATGAGGCCTCGATTATGATATAGCAGTAGAGGCAGGGAGAAAATATTAGAGAGTGATATGGAAACCACGTCTCTGAAAGATGTTCTGTGGGCACTGACATGGCTCCCCTGGCTTTCAGTGGGACACAGTAGTTCACGTTCCTTGCCTTGTTTATCCCTCAGAAGAGTTGCGTGAGGTCAGTATTATGGTTCCCATCGCACAGATGAGAACACTGCATACAGACCTTAGATGACCAGCAAAGGCAGGATTCAAACTCGGGCGGACTGTCTCCCAAGACTAGCTTCTTTCACCGCCACATTCCTTCCGCACGCGATCGAGACGGCATCACTTCAACTAACTAAATTTATTTCTTTCATAAAAACTGGACAGCAGGAAGCACATTTTTGTCTCCACCCCTTTTTTGTCATATCGTGAGGTATTGAGGAAACGAAGACACTCGCTGGACGGTAGAGCAATTTGTTGTGACCGACTATTAGCTCTGAGCCGTCCCCGCGCCCCTGGCAGTCTGCGGGGTGCTCCGAGAACACCGCGGGGGCAACCCCAAGCCCATGCATAAATGAGGAAGTAAGCACGTGACGGTGCGTTCCAGTACCGTGTCAAAATTCCCACTTACTGATTTGTTCGTCTCTGAGCCCAAATGAGCTCCCACTGGTGAGCAAGGTCACCGGTTCTGTCGCCCTCCTGACACCCCCTGGGAGTATCTTTCCAGATACTGCTGTCCCCTGAGACCAGATCTGGCCCTCAGTTCCAGCTCGCGACCTGTCTCTGAGCAATGGAAGGGGTTTTAGCAGGAGGTGCATTTATTACGGGGGCTTATGGACACAGCTGGGAAAATCTTCTCCTGATTGACTCCTTCGGTGGACAGAGGTTGGCAAAAATTCTCTGGTTGAGGCCCGTGAGCTGCTGGCCAGTGTAAAAGCAGTCAGTGAGATCACGTGGTACTTGTCTCTCTCTGACTGGCTGATGTTAACATCATGCCCTCTGGGTCCATCCATGTGGTCACAAAGGGTTCGGGAGGCCTTGTAAATAATCCAAATAGATTTGCAGAAAGCAAATCGGTTGTTTCTGTCAGTGTGGCATCAGGCAATCCCCATGAGTAAAATGCTCATTAGCAGTTACCACTTTGATGACATCACCAGCAATTTGCCTCATTCACTTTCTAGCATGTTGTAATTTTTGCTTTGAGAGGGCTGCACACAATAAAGAGCGATTGGCGAGGGCTGGGAGCTACCGCATCTCAAGTCGTCTCAGTTTAACTCTTCCAGCACCGATCACTTCCTGCCCGCCTACAGCTTGAGCGAAGGCCTGTGGCATCTGAGCATCCTGGGCACCTGCCTTAGGCTTCTGAGTTACTGCAGCTGCCCCTAGGGACCCAGTCATTGATAAAATAAGAAAGATTTAATCAAGAAGAGGGTAATTAGAGGAACATACAATTTTGAGTCAGAAGATCTGCACCAAGCCGAAAACCTTGGACAAGGTACTTAGAATCCCTGGGTCTCATTTTCCATCTTCCCACTATGCCTGGTAATCACACAGTATATATATATATGTGTGTATATATATATATATATATATATATATATATATATATATACACACACACACATATATATACACACACACACACACACACACACACATAAAGGTGCTTTGTAAACCTGAAAAATTAACTACAGTGTAACAAATGCAGTAAAGCATAAAAACCATGGGTATGCTGCTTGGTGAATTTTACAGAGACCACAAGCCTATGTTAAGGAAACAACCCCAGAAATTAGGACATGGGACCTGGTAGTCCCCTCCTCCCCATTCTCATTACTGTGCCCCCTCCCCCAAATAACGTCTACTCTTACCTCAGTTACAATAGATAGGTTTTGCTTGCTTTTGGAACTTGCTATAGATGAAATAATACTCCATGTACTCATTTGTATTAGTATTTTTTCACTCAATATTACAAACATTCAATTCATCCCTGATGGCTTAACTGTTGAAACAAAAGTTAAGATGCATACAGCATAGTATTGGAACGTGTGGTTTTTATAACAATTAACATATTATACCATGGAGGGATAATTGTGTTATTTCAACTTGGGAGCTATTATGAAAAATGTTTCTGCGAGTGCTCTGGTGCCTGTCTTTTTTGTATATTTATGTGTATTTCTTTTAGGCATATTTCTAAAAGTGAAACTGCTCAACCAGAATAAGTATATGTATAATTCTGGGTGATACTACCAAAAGGTTTTCTAAATTAATTGTGCAAATTCCCACTTCTACCAGCAACGTAGAAAGTTGTTACACATCCTCACCAACACTTTGTCTTTATAGGCTTTTGCTTTGTTTTTGTTTCCTTTTCTCCTTTTATTTAAAAAATTTGGTCTTTCCAATTGTGATGTCTAATTGGACTTTAAATAAGCAGTTTTTGATGATTGTGATACTGAGCAAATTTTTGTTCATATCAAGATTTTTGCCCATTTTTTTTCAATTTTATTTTCTGTACCAATTGAAGGAATAGATGTGCTTTTCCCCATTTGTCTAAGTACAAGAAAAACAACTTAAATACAAAGAAAAATAATAAAAAATAAGATCAGAATTCCATGAAATAGAAGGCAAAACAAAAGAGAAAAGAGAAACAAAATCAAAATTGACACTTTGGTAGAGATGTTAAAAATTAATAAAGGCCCCCAAAGACTGTTGAAGACAAAAAAAAAAAAATGTCCCAAACGAGAATGAAAGCTACCCGGTGGGGCTGCGCGGGTCACATGCCTGTCGTTGACCTTCATGGTCCTTCATGACCTGCTTCCTCCCCTGTTTACGGCTCTGCCCTTCCGTGGCTGACCTGAGGCTCAAACACCTATTATGTATTTTTAGGTTTTCCTTGACTACGTTTTGCAGCAACATGTTGATTACATTTTATCTGACTTTTTGGAGATAACCTTGAATGGCCACCCAAAGAAGTTTAACAGTCCTTGACAGGATCCTAAGGGAATAGAAAGCCTACAGCTGTTAAAATAAATTAAAAGATCGTAGGAGAATAAAAAAAAACCCCAACTTTTGTACTAATACATTTACCTACAATTTTTTACTGCCTAAATAGTAGTAAAATTTACTATGTAATAAATTTACCCTTCTTTCCATTTTAGCTGAGGGATATAGTTCTTACGATAGAGAGCTACTGCACATTTTATTTGTCCATCATTATTTTGAGGATGTTGAACAGTTAGACTGTTTCTGGCACTTTCAGTTGTAAAATGAAGTGTCATGATGTTTATACATGCCTTCTTGTGTACAAGTGCAAGAATTTCTCTAGGGTGCTCACCTAAAAGTGGAATCTGTCGATCGAGGGGTGCCTCAGAACCCCTTCCACTAGGTGTCACCTAAAGAGATTAAACAATTACTCCAACGTGAGCACCGTGTAAGAGATCCCTTTCTACATTCTTCACCGCCACTCAGAGTTATCGCACTTAAAAAAAAATATATATATATATATATATATATTTTTATGACCCTGGCTGGTGTGGCTCAGTACATTGAGCATTGAGTGCCGGCCTACAAATCAAAGGGTCACCGGTTCGGTTCCCAGTCAGGGCACAGGCCTGGGTTGCATGCCATGTCCCCGGTAGGGGGCATGCAAGAGGTAACCACACATTGATGCTTTTCTCCCTCTCTTTCTCCCTCCCTTCCCCTTTCTCTAAAAATAGATAAAATAGTAAAATATATATAATTGCTATTTTAAGGCAAAGAACTATGTAGACTTCCATCTATAAATGTGTACACCAAGCTGAGTACTCAACACACTTCATTTGAGTTCATCTTCACAAAGGGCTCTGTACTGTGGCTTGTTGCCCCCTCGGCACGGGCGTGAAATCCAAAGACCAGAAAGCGAAGCCTCCTCTGGATGTCTAAGGTTGCATAGCTACTCTGGTGGCACCAGAATTCAGATGCAAGACTGTTGCATATCAGAACCTGGGCCTCTTCTTCGGGGCCACGATTCCACTGTGCGGAGCCCTTCTTGCGTGGTCCTCCCCCCACCCCACCGTATTGAAAAGATAATACATCCTTTCTGGCTTAAGCTGTTTCTCTTTTCCTGGAGGATTATATTCAGAACTCAGTTTGTCTTTGCTCCTTAGAGGCTGTTTCCTCCTTTCTGCCTTGGGACGCGAGCTTCCCCCTTGTTTGTCCCTCCAGCTCCTCATTAGGGAATCAGAGCAGGGAGAGTTCTTGGTACAGTTAAAATGCATATTACTTTTTCTTCCTATTTTTGCTTTTATTTTTAACTGCACTTCTTTCTGACAGCAACTCTGTTTGTCCTGACTTGAGTCTGATGTTATGAGTCACTGGGGAAATATAATATGCTGATTGCCAAACCAGGTTATTATTTTTCCTTTTCCTATGACTCATTCTCTTCGAAATCTCTAATTTATGATAAAAGTCAGGAAGATGTAAGCACAGAAAATGTTTCTAATGGGCTGTCTTATTCTATTTGGGTCACTTTGTGTAGTTTAACTCTTGGGGCGAACAATATAAATCCTCATGCCTCTTGGAAGAAGCCGGAGTCTGGGGTCGGTAACCCCTGCACCACAGCCAGACAGACACCTTCTGGGCAGCCATGGAGAGACGGACAGAAGGCCTCAGCTGAGCGACCACTGATGCTTCTAAAAATGTGCACCCAACGGACAGAGAGCCGTGAAGAGTATCTTGATGCACAATGTTTCTAATAAGTGAAACTTGTAAACAGCCATCCTTTTAAAATGCCACTGGAAAACGAAGTGAATTCAGATGCAAAATATGAGCACGTGGACAAGATTCCAGTGTAAACTACGAAAATGCACTTGGCATGTGGAAAGAGATGGGCAGTGTGTTCTGGTCCACCTTATGACACAAGTGAAGAGTCGGAATATTAGGCAGGGACAGGGTTTTGAGGCCCTTGTATAATGCGCCACCACCTCCTTCTGAAAGTCTCCAGTTACAGGGCTCGCCGTGTGCTCCAACATACACAACCGTGAGGCGGTCACGGGCTGCTGCCTGAACGCTTACCCTGTGCCCTGAGCTCTCATCCCTCAGAAGGAAGGAGGCAAATGAGATTTCCGTGGCCTTAGGAGGTCTAAGGACAAACTCCTAAGATCTTTGCAGTCTTAGGATGACAGACTCCTTCCTCGGCCCCACGTGCTGGTTCCCTGGCTCCCCAGCCTTGTCCTAAGCCTCTTCCTTCAGGCTAGCAGTAACTGGAGCGTGAGACTGATGGAGCTTCTAAGCTGCTGTAGACATGCTCTTTGTCCCCTGGGTCCCTCATTTGTGTCGGCATCTGTCAAAAAACCTGCCTTGCCGTTGCCTCTATTTGGGGATATCCCCAAAGCCCCAAAACAAGCATCTCTTACAGAGCTACCACGATGTAGTAGCTGGATGGCCAACGTCCCTCTTCCAATGTTAGCAGACCCCTCTTGTTGTAGACTGAGTTGTGTCACCTCCCCCGGTCCCTATGTTGAAGCCCTAACCCTCAACGTGGCTGCATTTGGAGGTGGGGTCTTTAAGGAAGTAACTAAGAATAAATGAGGTCATGAGGGTGGTGTCCATATAAGAAGGGGAAGAGACACCAGGGGTGTGCATACCTTGAGGAAAGGCCAAGTGAGCTGGACCTTGAAGAGCCGGTAAGTATTCATGATGGACAAGAGTGGGAAGAGTGTCCCAGTGGGAGGCCACGGGGAGATGGGAAATTGAGGTGTGCTTGAGGAAGGACAAGTGGGCTCCCGGGGTCCAGCTCATAGCCCTGGGCTAGGAGGTGAGGAGCTGTGGTTGGTGGCATCGCGTGGGATGCGTTGGCTGCAGACTTACTGGCACTGTCAGCAAATGGTCTTCCACTGGACAAGGCAGTTCCCTGGCTCTCTGAGCCCAACTCCTGAGAAAATCCTCGACAATTAAATGGCATAATGCCTCAGACCAGCAACTTACTTGGAGTGGGGGAAGGAGTTCTGGGAACCACACAGCCTGTCCCCTCCCCATTTCTCAATGTAGGCTTTGAGGAAATGGCACCCAAACAAAAGACATTAAACTCTGCCTTTCATGGCTACACTCTCGCTGGCTGTTTCACTGTCTGACCGGGACGCATTCGGGGGAGCTGGGCCACACGCTGAGGTCCCGCACCTGGTGGACGACAGGGCATGGATTTAGACTCAGAACTTTGTGAGTTCAAAGCTGTCCTCCTCACCTGTGCTCCCTCTCCCTCCAATGTGGAATAGAATTTTTATAAACAAATACAAGCTATCTGATATACTGTGATAACTTATTTTTCTGACTGTAGGAAACTGTCCGATTGCCTAAACTACTTATGGCAAAAACAGTTCTCCTTTGACACCACTGAGCCTCTCCTCCCTGAGCCAGGCCTACCTTAGGGGAGAAATGCATGCATATATTTTGAAAAGCATTACATTCCTAGGCCAATACCTGGTATACAGTGATTGTTCAGTAAATACTGGTTATTATTAACATGCATAAATAACAATGTTTTCCAATCTATAGTTTATACACACGTATATGTATCTATGTATATGGCATACATAGGTGTGTGTGTATATATATAAAAAACATGTATATAGGAATATAAAAAAGTAATGCTTATAAATGCATTGATTAATTTATCCATTTCTTTATTCACTCAACATGCGCTAAGAATTAACAGTCTAGGCTTTCTGAATCTAAGTTTACACCTTTAAGTTCCAAAAGGAGCTATGAATTAATGAACTTTTGTTAGCGAAATAGTATGGCAAGTGTACAATGTTTGATAATGTTCTCACATGACAATGATTTTGTAATATTTTTGATAAAGAGAAGAGGAATGTCATTTAGCCATTCCTCTCACACAGTTGGTTGATTTCTCTTGGCCAATAACAGTGCAGGACAACTTCTTCCACATTGCAGCTCCTCATGCGTAAGGCCACAGAGGTCTTCACCA
>PVJD01008804.1:0-68919 GCA_004026545.1 Mormoops blainvillei
GGCAGACTCTGAGGCCCTGTGGCTCTGTGGGGGAAGGCTCGGAAAGGGGACAATGGCCTCTGCTCGCCCCAATGCCAGACACTTCAGCTCCTCCCCGTATGCCACTGGTGCCCTTCAAGCTGCTACCCGGGTGCCGGAGCTCAGAGGGCGTGAGTCTGAGGAGGTGAGTCCATGTTTGGGTTCTGTACGAGGAACTGCTTGGGGCTCCAGAAGTTTCCTCCACTGACTCAGTGCCCGCAGGTTTCTGCAGCCAGAAGTCGTGGGAACTTGCCTTCCCGACACTGGGACCCTGGGCTGGGGGCGCCTGGAGTGGGTCTGGGACTCCTCACTCCCGAGATATCCCTCCCGAATCTTCGCCCACCACACGTGGGTGTGGGACCAGCCCGTTCCGTGTCTTCGCCCCTCCTCCCAGTCTGGATGGATGTGGCTTCTTTAATTCCGTAGTTGTCACACTTCCATTCAACTTGACTTCCGACAGTTCTGAGTGACGGTCGTTCTATGTTTTAGTTGTAATCTTGATGTGACTCTGCAAGGAGGGGAGCCGTGTCGGCCTGCGCCGCCATCTTGACCAGCAGCGTCTCTGAATTCTTAAAAAACATTTTTGTCTTTACCTCTGATGTTCTGATATTTAATTAATTATTAATGAACTAATTCCATCTTAGACTCTTTCCAGTCTTTGTGCTGGGAACCCATGACTTATACTTTTCAGATATGTGAAGTTTTCTGGAATTAATTTTTCCGTAATAGAGAACAACTTTCATCTGATTTCTCTGTCGCCTGTTTTGATAATCTGTCGGTCGGCCACGCGGCCTCCTGGACTCGTCGCTTAAGTCTCTAATATGTTCTCACGTCATCCCATTTGTGTGTGTGTGTATGTGTGTGTTTGTGTTTCTGAGAGATTTCTTCAATTTTATCTTTTAATCATGAATTAAATTTTCAAATTTGCTGTACCTTTTAGGTTCAAAGTTTTCTTCTGTTCTCAGGTGTTCCTCGTTTTATGTCTGAAATACTGAGCCACAGCACTGAAGACATTAATGAAAATGTTTTTGAAGTTCTCTTCTGTTCTCCACGTTGTGTCTCCTTTCCTTTGCTTGTTTTTTTTTTTTTTTTGTCTTTTGTGTCAGACTTTTCCTGAAGTTTAGTCTGCTGTGGCTTCATCCCTGTGTCCTTCTACCCATCTGTCACCTGTCTCTGTCTATCCTCTCTGTCATCCATGTGTGTATGTGTGTGTCTTTCTCTCTCCCATTCAAATTCTGCAGAAAAGGAGGCTCCCAGCCCCCAGCCAGTGGTCAGTAGGGAACTGCCACCTGGGGATAAGGTGCTGGGCGTTGGATTTCCAGCCCAGCCCCGCTTGTCACCTAGGTTCTGTGCGTGTCTGTTGAGTCCTGAGCCTTGCCAGGTACCTGCAGGGAGGACGGGCCCTCTTCCTTGTGTCCTCTTCCTTCTGTCCTTATCTGTGGGTCTTCGCTCACACCTGTCCCCTGCGCACAAATGCTCTCCCTGCTGCCTGCCCGCCGTGCATCCGGGGACATTGCTCGTCCACTGATGTCCCCTTTCCCGTCTGCCTCTGAGGGTCTATGTCTCTTTGTTCCTTTACCTTTTTGGAGGTGAGGTCAGGGGAGGGAGAAGATAGAAATTTATGTTCTCGGCCCTTTAGATTTAACAGAAGCCGACAGATCTGTTTCTGCAGCACGCGCTGGATGATGGGTTTCAGCTGAAAGAGCTTATGGGCAATTGAGGGCCCAACACCTGCAGGTGTGCGGGCCGGAGACGTGCGCTTGTGATGGAGAAGTAAATCCTGTCCTTCCCTGGAAGCAGATGTGTTAGCACTGGCCCACAGTTTCAGGAGAGGAGACACAGTCCCGCTGGAAGGGGACAGGGCTGAGGCCTGACACTCTCTCGGTGGGGGCTGGGGGGGGGGCGAGCGGGGTTGTTCGCCGCACAGTGGACGTGTCCGTCTCTGTCACTGTGACCCCCACAGCTTTCCGTGAAGGTGCGTCTTTTTACGGCGGGTGGCCCGTGGGCATGGACATAGCTGGGTTTCTAGAGGAATGCGTCACGGTGGGTCAGATGGTGGAGCCGACGGGCCGGTAGTGGGTGCAGCTGCGGGTGGGAGGTGGGGATGGTGGTTGTCATGGTCCCAAGGCTGGTAGCAGTGGGGTGGGCCTCTTGGGCACCCCGTGCTCCTGCATGTGGCATCGGTGAAGGGCCACCTCACTCTTGTTTGTTCTGTGGGGTCACAGAGGAAAGAGCGGCGAGGGGAGGGTGCGTTGGACCCTGACCGGTGTCAGGGAGGGAGCCTGGGGCTGGAACGAGGTCGTTCAGCGGACACCAAGCCCGTCTGCCTTTGAAGAAGCAGCGGTGGGTGTGGGTGAAGGGGAAGGGCCCTCAGTCAGCCTCCCGGGGGGATAAAAGGTGACCCGGCCACGTTTCTGAGCCACCATCGGGGAGTCCTCGTTCAGCCGGTTTGTCCCAGATCTGGGGGCCGTTTCCCGGGGCCGGAAGTCACGCTACGGTCAGTCCGGATGGACAGAGGGTTGGATATACATGACAGCCTTAAACCGCGGCACAGCCTTCGCCCCCTCCGTCCTCTGCATTTAATCCATCAATAAAAATGGAGGTGGGGGCTCTGGCAGGAGGCACGTCTCTCCCCTTAAAGACATTTGATCTTGAAGGAAAGAAAGGGGGGCTCTAGGGCAAGCAGTGCTATTTATTCGTTTTGTCCATTTAGTTTTAAATAAATTAATGGGGGTTTGTTTTCACAAAAGCCTATTTAGGGTTCTTCATGGCTGTGTTCGTGTGCCCACTAACTCCCGGCCGCCGCCGCCCCCTCCCTTGTCCCCGTCCCTTGGCTTCCAGACTCCTGCTCTCCCCTCCAGCACACGACCATCTGTCTGCTTCCCCAAGGTGTCACCGCCTTTGCCCAGATGCCTTCCCATGTGTCGTTTTCTGCGCTCAACGCTCCTTTTCCCAACCCCATTCTGGAGAAATCTCCCTCATCTCAGCCCCGGGCCCCTGCTCTCCTCCATCACCATGGTCCGCGTGCTCCCTGAGGCAGCGCCACCTCTCGTACTGCCCAGCGAGGCGGTGAGCCCGCGGCCGGCGGGGCCCCGTGACCTGCCCAGTCACTGCCTGAGAAATGCACACCTGGCTGGGTGTCCCCGCTGTCCTTGTGTCCTGACAATCAGAACTTCGGGGGAGGGTCCCTGTTTGTAACGAAGCTCTCTGGGCTTTCTTTGTGCTTCCAGGGACTTTATAGCTCAAATAGGGCCCAGGTTTCTCTTCTCTGGTAGAAGCCAGGTATGTTTTTCATCAAAGCATTTATTTCTCACTCATTCTGACAAGTTTCCCTTTCAAGGGCTTTGTGGTGAGAGGCTGAAAACTTAGGAGAAGTGTGGAGGTCAGGTCTCGCTTCTGAGATGGAAGTATCAGCTCTGATATTCAGCTTTTTTGGTCTGCATTTGCGTTTTCCCAAAAAAGTCCTTTTTCTCTCTTCTCACGATGCAACTCCCAAGGACGTCAAACAGTCCACCAGCATCCAGTGATGGGATTCCAACGAAAAGGGAAGAGTGTCATCTGGAGACCTGGTCGTTGATGCACGGCCATTACTGTGCACATTAATGAGCGTTAGGCCCCGTTTTCTTTGGACTGAAAAGAACGTGACCGTTCATAGCCCGGGCCGCTATCACACAGCCGAGTCTGCGGCTGACCACGTCTGGGAGGGGACGCCGGGCAATTCACAGGATGTCTCAGGCCCGTGTTTGTGTCCCTGAGGCTGTGGGACACCGCCAGCGGGATGGCGACTGAAGCAGGAAGGACCAGCATCTCTATGGGGTCTGACAGCCGGCGTTCACCCATGGTGGGGGATGCGCGTCTTCCTGAGCATTGATCTGGCTGACCAGGGAGCGCCAGCTTCTAGTGAACGGCAGCCCACGGGGGCTGTGCTGCAGTTTGGGGGCCCCGTGACTGACGGAATGAGCGCCCCACTCTCAGCACGCAGGGCGGAGAGCCCGGGAGGAGGCCCTCTGCGCAGGTCTCTGTTCCGTGTCCAAGCCCCACGCCCACGTCAGAGCAGGGTGCCCAGGGGGTGCTGCCCAGGCCTCGCCCCGCACCCACACCAGGGAACGTATCCCATTTGTCGGAACAGGAAGGAACGGCGCCGTAACCCCTGGCTCTCTTCCTGAAGGGGGCTCGAGGGTCTGAAGGTTGTTATGCTAAACGTAATTGATTTCTTCTCATGCTCGTGAAATGTATTGACAGGAGCATCCTAATTTCTGTTTACCTTAAAAATAACCTGGTGAACGCTGTGTCTAAAATCACAGGATTACAGTGGCAGGAACGAGGAGGGAATCTAGGTTTTTAGATACTTTATCGAAAGGCTGATGCAGCAGAATAACCTTCCGTCCTTGAGACTTGGATTTGGCAAACCGGAATTCCCTGGTGACCTCGCCAGCGCAGGGACTGGGAGGTGCTGTGAGCCATGAAGACAGCCAAGACCTTGCCTTGGGCCTCTGGCGGCCACTGAGACACGCGCGGGGCCTTCGGGCGCCACGGAGATTAGGAAGGGCCAGTGCCCGAGGCGCGAGGCATCGGTACTAAGTGGGGTCTCGGGAGGAGGTCGGCTGTGTAGGGAGAGGGGTTCATTCTGGCAGAGAAAGCGGGGGTTCCGAGAGGAGCGACCGTTGCGCTGGCCCCTTACCCGTGAGAACAGCGGCGCGGAGCGCAGAGCCGGACAGGTGCTGTCAGCCCTCGCACGGGGCCGGCGAGGGGCCTGTGTGCCGCAGGCTGGGGCCCGAGAAGGGGTGCGGGGCCGGGGCGCGCAGGACATGGGGCCCTGGCTCTGGGGCTTACGTTTTGGTGGGCGGGGGGTGTTAGGGAACCACGGCAGGCGTCTGCTCGGGAAAACCCACGAGCTGACAGCCTGTCCCCATCGCAGACAGGAGGGCCACTTGAGAGGTGGGTGCAGGCGTCCCCCCGAGAGGCTGCAAGAGCCTGGCTGGGTGGTTATTCCCGTTTTCGTCCCGGCCGGGGGAGCGTGACTCCGTGGAATCGCCGGGCTGGGCTGTGACAAGCGCTAGGAGTGGGTGCCCTGACAGCCCCGTGTTGCTACGGAGACTGGCTCCCAAACCCCGTTAAAGATAAAGACGCGCGTGGCTTTGGTCCTCAGAAAGCAGAGCTCCCACCGATGCCGAGGAAATACCACAGCGACACGGACAGTGACGAGGACTGGGGCTGCTTCTGAAAGGAAGGAAAATTCGCAGCACTTCCCAGAGAGCGGGCTTCCTCCCAGGGCTCCTCTCGGGGTCTGGACGGGAAGAGGGCGGGCAGCCTCAAGGTTGTCCCCTTTCGTCACCTGCTGGAGCGCACAGCTCTGAGTGATGCTGGTTTGAAGGGGTGAAGGCTAGTTTTATGTGTCAGCCTGACGGGGTCACGGGTGCCCAGGTGTTAGGTCCAACATGTTTCCTGGGTGTGCCCGTGAGGGCGGTTTTGGGTGAGATCAATATTGGGGTCAGTGGCTGAGGACAGCAGGTGGCCCTCCCCAGCGTGATGGGCCTCACCCCACCTGCCGAGGGCCTCAGAAGAGCAAAGGGGGAGGGGAGGAGAATCCGCCCTCTGCCTGGCTGCTGGGACTGGGGCGCGTCTCCTGCCTGTGGACTCAGACTCACCTTGAACTGACACCGTGGGCTCCCGCGCCCCAGCTCACTCGCTGCAGACCGTGGGCTTCTCAGCCTCCATGGGCCCTTGTAGAAAATAAATCTCTCTCTTCCTCTCTCTCCATATATACACACACATGGTCTGTCCAGAAGGTCTCCAGCCACGCACTAGGAAAAATAGAGACATTTATTGAGGAAGATACAAGAAACCTTTTACATAGGACAGTGACGCCTCAGTCCCCTTCGAAGCAGGCACCTTGGGACCTCACATGGTTCTCCCAGTCGCCGTCAGCTGCCCCGTGATATTTTCCTGAATCTCATCGACGGTCTGGTATCTCTTCCCCTTCGAAGGCGATTTTAGTTTTGGGAAAAGCCAGACGTCACAGGGCGCCAAAGCTGGGCTCTAGAGGGGCCGAGTCTCCTGGGTGATTCGGTGTTTCAGCAAAAAGTCTGCATGCGACGTGATGCGTGAGCGGGCGTGTTGTCATGGCGAAGCCGCCAATCACCCGTTGCCCACAGCTCGGCCTTCCGGAATCGTCTGAATAGTTTCTGCGGAGGAGTGTTGCAGCTTAAGTAAGCGTATCCACTCAGATTTTTGGAGCTATTTGGGGAAATTACAAGCAAATGCTAATTTTGGCCACACTTGATGATCAATGAAACAGTTTTTACTGGAAATCATCAAAGGTCACACAAGAAATTTCACTTCTTAATTTTAACGCAATGACTAAACTGTAGATAAGCGGCGGATGCTTGTCCAGGGCGTGGCGTGATCTCAGCCTTAATCCGAATCCCCTGACAAGCCCACCTGCGGCTCTCCGGCGGCCGCCAGGGAGTGTCCAGCTGCAAGCCTGCTCCGGGGACGGGGGCCGAAGGGGAGCGGCCCTTTTCAGGCCGCCTGGAGTCGAGGTGTGTGACGCGCCCAGGCAGCTGTTGCTTAATGTCTTTGTGGATCTAGGTTTTCCTGTCGTCACGTGTTCGGCACCCTCACGCCGGTCACCTCACAGTGTCAGCGTGGCTACCGCAACCCCGGCTGCGTTCCAGGCGTCGGGGACCTTGCAGCATTTATTCAGATCCATGGGTCAGCCCTGGCCGGTGTGGCTCCGCGGGTTGGGCATTGTCTGGCAAACCGCAGGGCTGTGGGTCCCTGCCAGAGCGCGCGCTAGAGACAACCGCCCATGTCTCTCTCACGCGGATGCTTCTCTCCTTCTCTTTCTCCTTCCCCTCCCCTCTCTCTAGAATCAATAAAAAGGAAAAAAGATTCAGTGATTCAGACAAACAACCTGAAGTTCAAAGAGATGGAACTCTCCCCAGATCACAGAGTTGGGCGGGGGTAGAGCTCGCCCTCTGCACCAGCTTTGTCTTACTTTGAGCCCATTCCGCTCTGCCTCCCTGACTGGGAGGGGCGTGTGGGAGCGTTGGGCTTTGACCCCATGTGATGAGCGGCTGGGAGAGGGCACGGGGCGGCCCCACATGCTGCACCCCTCTCTCCAGGCCTCTCAGGAGGGCGCTCAAGGTGCGTCTGTGCCCGGCAGACCTCTCACCTTCACGCCGTATCCCCACCCTTCGGTCCCAGTGCACTGCTGGGTTACTTAATAAGGGGATGAGTTGACAGTGACAGTGAAAAGTCCTTTGCTTTGGAGACTTAATCAGAGAGGACGACTGGCTGGCGGGGTGAGATGTGGGACTTGGGAGGGGACCTCCAGGTCACCCTGTCAGGATGCTGGGCTTCCCTTGGTGCCGAGAGGATCACTGTCCTTGTCAGGGGACTGTCAGAGCTGTGCATCCTGCTGCTCCCAGTTCTCTGAGCCAGGGCGTGGCCTGGAGGGGACTGGAATCCTGACCGCAGCACCTGCTGCCCCCCGGGCCGCCCAGCTGTGCCAGGCAGCGGCCTGAGCCTGTTGCCTCGGCAACGACACAGGACACGTTCATCAGGGATTCGGAGTAACTTACGTATAGCCTATACGTCTATTGTACCCACACCCAGGATGATCGGCTCCCGTGATCACGGGGCTGGGAGTGCGCATGGGCTCCGTCCACAGCGGGAGCCCAGGAGTGCCCGTGGTGTCACTCAGGCGCCCACCCGAAGGCCTGAGACCAGGAGCTCTGCTGGCGCGAGTCCTGCTTGGGGGCGGCTGGCCTGGGTCGCGGTGCGGCAGTCAAGTTCGGAGGGGTCCAGCCTTGCTCGGCCGTTTCGTTCTGCTTGGTCCCTCACCAGGTTGGATGGGCCCACACAGGCGGGGGGGTGGGGGGGTGCATACCCCCTCTCCTCCGTCTGCAGATTCAAATGCCTGCCTCTGTCAGCAGCGCCCTCACAGACGCACCCAGAGATAAGTGTCCAACCGCACTCCTGGGCACGCTGTGGCCCCATCAGGTTAGCGCGAAATTAGCCGTCACACGTGGACGGGGCCACTGGCTCATCATCAGTGGGTTCTTTTCAGCCCTGATCCTTCGGTCACTTTCACAGGATAACACGTTTTTTCTCAATGTTCCCATTAAAAAAATTCTTTAAAATTACTCTTTTTTAGTTTCCAGTGGGGTGATTCCCAGAACAGTAATCTTCCGCCATTTCCCGTGCGTGTGTAAGAAATACAGAAAATGAGATGGGAACAAAACGCAAAGCCAGTCTGCTCTGTGCAGCTGTGAATGAGGCACCTGCTCTGAGGCCCACAGGGGCTGGGCAGGTGTGCGACTCTTGGGGCCGTCCGGAGGGGACCCGGTGTCGCCACAGGGAAGGGCAGTGCCAGGTGTGCTGATTTTTCAAGACACAGAGACGTTTTCTTTTGGTAGATAACCTTTACTTTACAGTGTTGGGTCCCTCAAAAAAAAAAACATGGTGAGTGGTTTTTAAGAAACCACCTCTGAGTGCTGGACCCAGCCTGAGGGCCCAGTGGGGGCCCGCGTTCTAGTGGAGAAGGATGGATGGAACCCAGGTCTCTGGGGTGCTGTCTGTCGCTGAACCTCACGGCTGTGTCGTGCCTTGTTGGCTTTCGGCTTTCTCAAATGTAAGATGAGGCCACTTACACACTAGACAGCGGGTCACCCCTATCCGTCCGATTCCTCAGCATGTCCTGACCCGAACCCACCATTTCTTCTCCCCTCAAACCCACCCGTCTTTCCGTCTCTTCCTTAAAGCCTGGCTTTGCTAACCGCTCCGCAGCCTGGGCCAGCTTCCGCTGCACAGCCATCCACGGGTCGGAACGTCATCCTCCTTTGCTTCCAAAACGCACTCAGAAGCCTTGTTAACTCCAGTTTCACGGCCTCTCTTGCAGGCACCCGCTTCTCCGCACACCCACCGACGTTGCTTTAATGAGCGACCTCGTTATGCATTTTGTGGGTTATCGAGAGTACCTCCTAACCCACAGCCCACTTCTGCTTTTCGGTCCGTCCCTCTTCCTGGCGCCAGACCCCCCGGCCTAAGCCCCGCGCCTAACCACCGACAACTCCGATCACAGAGGCGAAATTCAGGATCGAAGGCAGAACCACGTCCCGGGCCTCTGACGTGGCTCTCACGGTGCTTAACGGTGATGACGGATGAGTACCGAATGAACGAAATAGTTCTCTGCTAGACCTCATGTTTTATGTGCAGGAAAGAATCACCCACCCCTGGATTCGGTTGTCGGCTTAAGACTTCGATGGCATTTAGGGTTGGACCAGAGAATATTGTGCATTTCTCATTCAAAAAGATTGTTAAATATACATCCAGGTCTAATCTGTGTTGCCTAAGTTTATCAATCCCTTGAATAATTAAGGCTTTATCACTGTGCAGAATTAAAAGTCAAGGCATAGGTGTTCACATATAATCCATATTTTCATTATACGCACGATCTCACAAAAGTCTAGGCCTGTCTTTCTTTGTACAAAATCTCCAGTCCTTAATAGACACACATCGGAGTGGTTTTCTCTGTTGTTTTAATTTGGAAATAGGAACTTGTTAGTAGAATATTTTTGTCACGAAATTCCTTGTCACGAGGACAACCTGTCCTACTTGGGGCTGTCTCCTGCACTGGTTCCCGACAGAGGAGGGAAACACGTGGGTTCCACGAAGCCCGGACACGCTCATGCGGAGAAAGGACCCATGGCGGTCGCTCTGCCACAGGATGTCCGTCTGTCTTGCTCTTCTCCGGCCAAACTGCGCATGAGCTGGAGAGATGGCACTTGGCTGCTGATCTCAGTGCTCACTCATGGGTCACCCTCCACGGGACCAGACGTCACTGAGAAAGTGCAGGGTGCCCAGCGAGCTCCCCACTCGTGCTAACTGCAGGTTCTGCAAGCAGGCTCCTGTGATGTTGACCTGGGAGGGACGGCCATCGCCCGGAGCAGCAGGAGGAGGGGGACCCTCAGCGTGGGTGGCACCCCTTCCTCACCTTCCCTCTGGACCCTCGCCCTGCAAACACAGTCCCGTCAGGGTTACAGTCCCGCATCATTTGTCTGGAGTCCACAAGGAGGTGACCACTCTGTGGATTTATGTGCTGTTTCTACAAAATAATCTCTTTAAAAATGGATGCACCAGGTTGTGTTAAACCGGAAAGGAAACACTAGTTTCAGTTCCTTTTGTCACCAGGTAAAGGAGTGTCTTGCTGAGACAGGGCTGGACTCGCTTCCGAGGGGAAGCAGTGAGAATCCAAACAGCGTCCCGGGCCGATGGCAGAGCAGGACGTGTTGGCGTCCGTGGCTGGTCCCCGGGGCGGCAGGCCGCTCAGAACGGGCACCTGCTGGCGTCGGGGGGCGCAGGTCCTGGCGGTGGCTCTGCCGGTGGCTGGTCAGCGGAACCAGTGAGTTAACATTTTGGGGTCTCAGTTCCTTTGCTGAGAAGCAGGTTGGGGGCCTAGCGTCCTGTGAGTCAAACGAGGTGATGATGGGTGCGAACGGTTTCAAAGCTGCAAACATTGCACAGAGGGCAGGGGTTCCTCTTGTTTTTGTCTATCTTGTATTTTTAAAACCCACCCCTGTTACAGCGTCCTCACCCGGCTTCCCTTCGAGAGCCCAGGGTGCATTTCCCAGGGGCCTGGGCACCTCGGGGTGACTCCAGCGAGTCTTGTAGAATCCGGAGGGGGAGGCCAGGCTTACTCGGTGTCGAAACTAATGGCGGGGGGGTTCTTCATCAGAAACCACTGTTTTGTGTTCCTCCTCCTCTAAGTTGTATCTTTGGAACTTTCATGATACGATCTGCCAGCTTAGGATCACAGGCTCACGCAACTTTAGAGACGGCGGGGAGCTTGAGAGGGGAACTCCGTCGTCCGCTCTGTCGCAACCAGGAAGCCAGAGCCCAGAGCGGCGAGGCGACTGGCCCGAGGCTGCACAGCGCTTCCGGGAGCCGACCGACGCCCAGACGGCTGCTGAGGCGTCTTCTAATGTCTGCTGGGCAGCACTGCTTGATTCCAGGAAATAAAAATCGATTCTATATAATGTAAGCGAAAAGGAAATTAATTAATTAGAATGCCACAGGGACCCACAGAGCCACCAGGACCTTGTGGAACCAGCAGCCTCCAGGGGGCCCTGGAGGCTGCGTGGCTGGGCCAGTCAGACCGGGCTGCTAACGACGCCGACTTACACAGAAGGGGCTCTGTCAGCTTCAACCGGGGTCCCGTGGGAGTTGACTCTGAGTCAGTCTGAGCGAATCAGGTGATGTCTGTCAAAGCCCAGTCCGCCCAGCTGGCCTTGGCAAGAGGACGCGATGGCCATGCTGTGACCTGCTTACAGATCCAGGTGGCTCGGACTTCGTGGGTCTCCAACCAGCGGCCAGAAGGGAAGTGCGACCTCGGGCTGTGACTACAGGGGACCGATTCTGTGCAGCCCTGAGCTCCATGCGAGAAGCACCCTGGCCCGCACCTGCATGAACCAAGCCCAGGGCCTAGGAGAACCAGAACCCCGTCTGCACAACTGTGGGGGTGCGTGCGTGTGCGTGCGAGCGTGCGTGCATCTGGTCGCTGGGCCTGGGTGGCAGACCGCTAGCACTCATGGGGTTGGTCGGTTTTGTTCATTTGCTTTTTTTCTTTTTTTTTCCATTGTGACCCAAGGACATCTTTCATGGATTTTAGAGAGAGGAAGGGAAAGAGAGAGAGGGAGAGACACATCGGTGTGAGAGGGCAGCATCGAACGGTTGCTTCCTGCATGTGACCCAACCGGGGATCGAACATATGACCCAGGCATATGCCCTGACTGGGAATTGAACCTGTAACCTCTTGGTGACAGGATGGTGCTCCCACCAGCTGAGCCACCTGGCCAGGGCTTGTTTGTTTGCTTTCTGATCTCCCGGAGTTTATATCTCTTTTTGAGTCCATACATCCCTGTCTTGCATCTCCTTTGGAGACATGTCTGTCCAGTATATCATCTAGCATTGCCCGCCCCCCACTTCCCCTCTCCCCCTTTCTGGGCCACCCAGGATCCGTATATTAGGCATCTGCACAGTGGCCCCTGGATTCTGTTTCAAGAGCAGCTTTTTACGTGTCTCAGTTGAAAGCCTGGAATACCTATCGGATTCCACACCTTTGTGGGGCCAATACTCCTACGTTTTTGTCTCCCCAGCGTCACGAGGTTCCTGAAATTTCTACACAGCTTTTTTGCATCTTCACAGACGCCTTCTGTTTCATTTCTTGGCTCATAGCTCTGTGCGTGCTCAGCTGCAGGGCCGGAAAGAGGTTCTGAGAGGAAACTGCAGGTGGAAAATCCCATCCACTTCCCTCGGCTTCTCCGCTTTCTCGATCTTTCCTCTCCCACGGCAGTGACCTTCCATAGTTCTAAGCCCCTGTTGTCTGTGTGGCCGCGTGGCCCCCAGGGCAGATTGGGAAAGGGCTGTGGGGAAACTCCAGCCCAGCCCAGCCAGGTCCTGTCCTCCCTAGAGCCCAGGCCTCTCTCCGTCCTGGGCGTCCTCGTCGGTGGCCAGTCCCGTGGATGCATTCGCAGGTAAGTGTCAGCTTCTTAGGTCACTTTCAGTGGACAGACCCTCTAACACCAGCGACTGGACCTCAGCCAGAAGCATGACGACGTCCGCAGGTGAGCGACTCCCCATGGGCCACGGGAGTGACAGGAGTGCGCCCCAAACACCGAGAGTTAAGCGAGGAGGCCCGACAGGCTGGAAACAAGCACGCTCGCGGTTGGGGAGGCGTGTCCCCGACGTGGCGGAAGCACGTCCAAAGCCCAGTCGGGGTCCAAGCAGGTGGGAAACGGCAGCTCGTGGGGGCGCGGCCCTGCCAGGGAAGACAGTGGGGGAAGGCGGTGCCCAGCGCGGAGTCCGTGCCCCTGGGGTGCCGTGTGCACAGCGACCTGTCCAGTCGCAGCAGGAGTCGCACAGGGGAGGTGCAGCTGAGCCCCGGGGCTTCAGGGGCGTCGTGTGGGAAGGGATGAGAAGACCGGCTCGTGCGCCCACCCTCAGTAACGGTCAGTGTTTGGGTTGCTCAGTCGCCGCGCGTCCGTTGCCTGGGTGTGAGAGGCAGGCCGCTGTGACGGGCAAGCTCCGTGTGTGGGCCTGGCTGGCAGTGAGTGAGCGGCTAGCCCTCCTTTCCGCTCCCAGTCCCTCTTAGTGTTGCCTCCCGTCTGCGGTTGCTGCGCCCGGGCGCCCTTCTTACGCGCTGCTCCCACCCACCTGCGCCGCCGCTCCCGGCCGGCCTGCATGGTGGGCGGGACCCGAGGGCCGTGGTGCCCGGAGGGCCTCTCCCCCAAAGGCAGCCTGGGCCTCGCTCATCAGCCCACCGGCCGGAAGGTCAGCCTGCCCCTGCAAGCGGGAGGCGGAGGGCAGTGACTTTCGCACAGTGCGGTGGTGGCGGGAGAGTGTCGGCCTGGGCAGAGCCCGCAGCGACGGGGCAGGCGTGCAGGGTCCCCGTGAGGGCGGGTGGTGAGGACGTGGCCCGGCGCAGAGACTGGAGGCTTGGCCAGGCCAGGCGTTCATGCGGGGGCCACGGAGGAGGTGGGCAACCCCGGGCCAGAGAGAGTCATTCTGGGCCCATGTCTGCGGAGCCAGGGACGGGGTGGGGGGGCCCATGTGTTGGGGGTCCCGGGCTGCGAGGAAGGCAGTTGGCAGCGGGTGAGAGGAGGCACAACAGTGAAGACCGGGTCTCTGCTCTGACATGTCCTGGTGGGAGGGGGTGTTTGGGAGTGACCGTGTGTGTGTGCGTGACTGTGAGTGTGTTTTCGAGTGTGTGTGCGCATGCACGTGAGAGTGCATATGTGAGAGTGCACATGTGTGAGCGTTTGCACGCATGCATGTGAAAGTGCACGTGCATGAGCGGGGGCGGGGCGCGCATTAACTCGGGAGCTGGCACAGCTTCGATCCGCTGCGTCCCTGGGGCCTGTGGCCGCAGATGACGTCACCTTCCAGGGCTGGAGCACCTCATGGGCCAAGCAGGGAGAGAACCTCACAGGGGTGACTGACGGCGTGAGAAAACACTGCTTGGCATCACTGCAGCTGAGCCCCCCGACCGGGCTGCGTCCTCTGGCGTCGGCGTCTCCAGGACAGTGCAGCCCCTGACCGCGCAGGTGCTCTCCAGGTGTCTGCAGGACTCAGACCTCTGTGCAAGAGCACCTGAAGGCCACCTGGTGACCCTACCTGCGTGGCTGGTGAAGAGCAGCTCGGGGGCGAGACCCTGAAGGCGCGCACATCTGGTTCTAGGGGCGCGCCAGCGTCGCAGGGTGCGTCCCCACGCCCGACGGCTGCACGGAGCTGGGCGGTCTCCGCGGTGGGTGTGCATGCCCCGCCCCCACGTACCGGGCGCCGGGACAGGCGGCGTCCCTAGTGTCCTGCGTGGCAGTCGCACAGTTGTCCTGACAGCCCTCAGGCTGCACTCCGTGAGCCACGGGGCGCGGCTGTGAGGTCCAGGGGTCCGGCTTTACCTGGATCGTGCACCCGCTTTGCTTCAGGACGGAGCTCTGCCTCTGCCTGTCAGATGGGGGTGCAGGCACCTTGGCCTGGATTTCATGGCACGTCTCCTCTGACCGGAGGCTCAGCCGCTGTGCGGGTTCCGGACACCTCTGCACACGCACCGTGGCCTGCCCTGCAGAGAGGAGACAGCCCGGGGGGGCTGCCACCCAGCGGGGGCCTTGTCGCCCGCGGCGCTGCCTCCTGCCGGCGCCAAGACCACTGCGTCTCAGGTCCCTTGCTGTTCAGCTCTGCTCTGCTCGGTCGGGTGGTAGCTGCCAGGACGCGTCTTAGAATCGGTGTTAAGCAGCAATAATTCCTGTGTGTTTTGATCAGTGACACAGGACTCGCTTCAAAGTGCAATTTGAATGCCGCACTGGGCCGCCAGTGTCCACAGGCCGGGGCTGCGTTCCTGTCACTCCCCGCTTATCATTCCCGAGTGGCCGCGGCCCGGTTTCCAGTCGGCTCGGTAAGCACGGCCCCTCCGCCTGAAGGACAGAGAAGCAGCCGCAGGAAGAGGCAGGAGGCAGCGGGGAATTGCTTTCTTTTGTTTGCCTGCTGACGATAAATAGAAGTGTGTTCTCCTGGTTTAAAGAGACACTCATTCAGGTTCTGAGAGAGAATAGTTGTTGACAGAGGGCTTCCCAAACACACAGCTTGGTCCTGGCTTCCGACCAGAAGCATTTTTATGTCAAAATAAATGATCAATTACTAAATTATTTTTCCTCCTATCTTTGGGATCCATCCATTTTCTGCACCGGCACAGCCTCCAACCCCGTCTGGGGCCACCACCGTCTCTCCGGAAGGCCTCACCCCTTATCTCATCGCTTTGATCGAAGCTCTCCCAGAAAGCCAGAGGGGGCTTGGAAAGCCTGCATTCTGCCTCTTTTCAGTACCACCCCCAAAGCCTCACCCCCAGGTCTTCCTGGGTTGGCCTCTGTCTCTGAGAGGCACCATGCTCCGGGCTGGTGGGGGGTCTTCACAGGGACCTGGATGTCGTCCTGCAGGTGCGGCAGGTCTCCGCTGGTGGCCTGGAGCGGCCCCCTGCTGCCCCTCTCCCAACATCTGTGGCCTCTGGGCCGCAGGCCCTTCCTCTCTCACCCGCAGAGGTGGCGGCCGCTCCCCGGCCGCCTGGTGAGGATGGCAAAGAGGGACCTGTGAGCTTGTGTGCATTTCCCGCTTGGGTGTCGGCCTCCTGGGACCCTCGCTCCCACACAGGCCTAGATGTGTCCTATAGCGGGTCACTCAAAATTTCAACAGAATTCTTACTGGCTTTTATGGTTTATTTGCCTTTAAAAAAAGACGGAGGCCCTCGCTCCCTGAGGCCATGTGTCCCCGGGCCTGGGGAGCTGGCCTCGCCCTGGCTGTCTCTCTGTTGGACTCCAGCGGAGCTATCTGTAGGTGATGTCTTTTTTAAAATGGCGCTGTGGTGGGAGAGACGCCCGCCCAGCTCTCCACACCTGACGTGCGGGCTGCAGGTCTGTCGTCATGCTTTACGGCTGCTGATGCCATTGCCTTTGTCCTCAGAAGCCTCCCCTGCCCCGCACCCTGTGGACAGTGACAACAGTCTCCGCTTCCCACCAATTGCTCTGCTCCTGGGGGGCTGTTCCCGCGGCTGGTTTCCTTGTTAGAAGCCCTTCCTGGGGCCTGGCACTGCTGTCCTCGGTCAGTCTGCCCCTGCGTTCTTGGAGAGTGGCTCCCGGACACTCAGGAAACTCGGGGTGGGCTGCCGTGGGGCCGGCCAGGGCACTGGTGTCATGCGGGGGCAGCGTGACACCCCGGGCTCAGAGGGCGGCTTCCCTGGGCGTTCCCGGCCCCGAGGCTCACGTGAGCAGGCTGCCCCTTGGTGTCAGCGAGGTGACGTTTGTGGCCTTCGTCTTTTGCCGCTGCCTGAGGGCAGAGCTGCACTCGCTCCCACTGCGCTCACCTGTGCTCCGAGTTAGTGGTGTTTCCCGTGAAGCGCCCGAGGGGGCACTGGCTGAGACACGAGCAGCCTGTCTTGCAGGATGTGACTTCGGGCCGTGCAGCGTGGCGCCCGGCCCTGGCAGGGAGCCGGGGAGCAGGGCGAGCTTGGCGGGCGCCCCACCTGGCCCTCAGGAGCCTCCCCGGCTATCCGGCACCGACGTCCTGGCAGCGGCCTCCCTGGGCTCCGCGCCGCCCCGCCCCGCTCGGCGTGGCCCAGGCTTTAACAGCGTCCCTGCCTGTGGGCTCACAGGGCGGGGTTTCGGTTGCTCTCAGGTGTGCGCTTCACTCCGGCCTCTTAGCAAACAGTCCCGCCAGGAGC
The DNA here is from genome assembly GCA_004026545.1 of Mormoops blainvillei. Taxonomy (NCBI): domain Eukaryota; kingdom Metazoa; phylum Chordata; class Mammalia; order Chiroptera; family Mormoopidae; genus Mormoops; species Mormoops blainvillei. The sequence goes on from PVJD01008804.1 coordinate 16,790, forward strand.
CTCTCGGTATTCCGGCGGGGCTGCCCACGCTCACGTGTTAGAGGGTGTAGGCGCCACACGTGTGCAGGGAGCTTGAAAAATGACCCAGCAGAGCCAAGCTTGCGGGGCTCATTGTCAGCCAAGTGGCAGGACAATCAATCAACCTGTCCTGTGTCTCAGGGGTCAGGTCGTTTGGGGTTGGGAGTGCCCGGGCCAGTCTCAACAGGCCGGGTACACCCCTGGGGGCTGGCCGTGCTCCCCACCACTGCAGGATTGATCTGAGGGTGCTCTGCCCTGGTGGCCCGGGGGCTCAGACCAGGGAGGGGCTGCACACAGCCTGCAGCCAGGAGGCAGGGCCCCCTGCCGGCCTCCGTCAGCCCCGAGAAGCCGCGCTGGGTGCCGAGGGGGCCGGTCGCTGCGTGCTGTTTGGCTTGGGGCAGGAGGACGTGTCTTAAATGGTTCATCCGGTGTCTTCTCAGGGAGCTGAGGACAAGGGCCGGCTCCGGCAGCTGCAGGGCCCCGTGTTCCGAGGTGCCATTCAAGTTAGTAAAACATAAATGTTTTTTCCTTTCTTCCACAGTCTCTCTCTCTCAATGTGTCATGTTGCTTTTATTTTTAAAGCAGTTTTTAAAAAATGTGATTTTGAATTATGAGCATGAATTTTACCTTTCATCTTTATCTTGTGCAATGCCTGTTTTAGATGCAGATATAGGGAAATTGCACTCACGTGTGGAATGGTGAACTTATCCCCGGTGGTGGCCTGCAGGTCGCTGGCCCAGGCCGACGCCAGCCGACGGAGGAGGGAGGAAGGTGGAAGACGGTCCCCCGGCAGGAGCAGTATGGGGGCTGCCCAGGCCCAGGGATGTCTGTGAACCCCGGCAGGTGCCCAGACCGTCTGCAAGGGGTGGGGAGGGCGCCACCCTGCAAACCCCATACACCTGGGGGTGCTCCTGACACTCCCCTACCTGTGCAGAGCTCCCTGCCCCATGGAGGACGGGGGGCAACTGTGGTGACGTGGGGGATGGAGGCAGCAGCAGGGGCCGAGGCCCAGGACGCCCCGGCTGGGGAGCTGGTGACCACAGGCTTGTCCCAGGGCGTCAGGCGGGCGGCACAAGGGGGGCTGCAGGTGAGCTGAGTCTCCGGCCTCCTTGTCCCTCTGATTTTACTCACAAAACACAAGGTCAGGGAAAATGTCAAGAATAGGAGACAGGGACCGCAGAGCACCGTTTCGAGCGGGCAACAGGGGCGCCAGGGTCTCTGCCACGAGGCCGGCTCTGCTCCAGAGGTGACGGGGCCCTGGAAGACGGGGACGGGGGGTGAGACAGGGCCGTCCCCAGGGGACAGCAGGATGGAACCTGGAGAGGCTGTGCCTCTAATGAGGGCACGCAGCTGGAGGTGGCAGGGAGCTGGCGGAGGCGAGACAAAGGCACCTTCCGGAAGGGAAGGGACAAGGGCTCACGAGGCTGCAGCAGCCTCTGCCCCGGGGTGGCCCTGCTTCCCAGAGCCCGGCTCTCCCCGCAGCCGGCGTCGGAGAGGAGGCCTGTCTGCTGCGGCTCTCGTGCGGCCAGAGGAAGGGCCGGGGGTCCTCCGGCTCACCTTCCCTGAGTCTCCTCGGCTGGCCGTGACCGCCGCAGGGAGCGGCCCGTGGCAGCAGGGGGAGCTGATTAGAAATTCACTCCTTGACATTTGCTGAGTGTCTGCCGGAGGCTGCAGCGCCCTGTGCGCCTGGGCTGGGGGCTCCGTGCGTGATCGATAGCACAAAATGGTGCCGCCGCCTGTTTGTCTCGTCTCCACGAAGAGAGAGAAACAGGCTGCGGGGGGCACGGCCCCTGTGACTTGACCCACATGCTCTGGCCAGTCAGGTGACGGTCAGGGCCCGATGTTCCCCGGGCTGCCGGTTGTGGCCAGCGTGGTCCCCACCCTGTAGTGCCACCGGCACTGAGGACCGAGGACCGGGTCACAGCAGGGCCTGAGGGCTGCGAAGAGCCCGGCACGTCTCCCGGTTTTATCAGCTGGGCCGCGGCCAGAGGGACAGGAACGGGAGCTGCGCCCTCGTGCCTGAGGGGACGCCAGTCTGTCGCGGGGGTAGGGTGCGGCGCCGTCCAGGGTGGGGGCTCCGGGAGCACCACCTGGCAGGGTGGCCGGGGAGGGAGCGCACCCACTGAGCTCAGGGGGCTGAGTCAACGCCACGGTCCCCGGGTGCCCACTTCTAGACTTTCCCCCAATACGTAGGCAGCTTACTTTCAGACTCTACTGTGTAAGGGTTTGTGTGTTTTTAAAGGATGATTTGCTTTCCTTACTGTGCTTTTTCATGGGCCAAAGTCCAAAACTGAACTTTAAGATTGAAGAAGAGGTTTTAGTCCATCACATTTAACGTATTGTTATTATACCAATGAAGTCGTGAAGCGTCATTTTAATCTTGTTTCGCGGAGGGGTGGTTGGCGAAGCAGAAGTGTGCAGGGCGGAGCCAGCCAGCCCCCCGCAGCGGGCACGGTGGCGGCGTGGCAGGTGGGGCCAGGTACGGCCAACGGCGCTGGGGAAGGACACGCAATTCCGATGGGTGCCAAGCAGCCAGGCCGCCCGCCCTGCGGACGGGGCGTGCGTCGCTCCTGCGCCTGTGCTGCACCGGCTTCTCGGAGTGGCCGTGGTGCGTGCGTGCGTGCGTGCGTGCGTGTGTGCGTGCGTGCAGCCTGGTGCTTTGATTAGGGTTTGCCCAACCCGAGCCGAGTCTGCACAGCCTCTGCAGCTGGCCGGGGAGGCAGCTGGGGGACGCCGGCCCTGCGTGCGGCCGTGTTTCCGCTGGGCGGCACAGGGACCAAATCGGCCACAGCAGATGGAGGCCTGTGGCCGGTCCCTGGCTTCTCCAGGCAGAGATAAGAGCCGTGGGTGCTTCTTCCTCGGTGTTACCTGCAGTGCCAACCACCGCCCCCCATTCGCACACGGATGGGCCCACCGTTTCCCGGTACCGCGGCACATTTGGGGGGTTCTTGGAGAAATGTGATGCAGTCCATGTCTTCAAAACGTAGTCCACGAAGAAAGCCTGCCAGGTCGGAACCTTTGTCCCCGCACTGTGGACTGGCAGAGAAGTCCAGGCCTCGTCTGAGGGGCCAGGGCGGGATTCTCGGCGCTTCTGTTCACCGATCACCCGCGCCGTTCCTTGGGTCATGACCAGTTAATGGCCTGAGTTGTGCGCCCCTGGGATGCCCAACAGTTAAAGATAGAACTTGAGTTGTTGGGGCTTCATAGTCACGTGAGGAGGATGTCACAGCTCCTTCTGCATGTCCCAGCGGCCCGGGGACAGGCTCAGTCCTGATGGAAAGGTCCACAGAAAGCCCCACAGCAGCTCAGAGTCAGCCACCTCATTACGCGCCGTCCCGTCCCAGACACCGCGTGGGGCATCCCAAACTCCCTCTCACCCCCTCTCCTCTCCTCTCTGCTCGTCCAGCCCCCAGAGTGGAGCCGCAGGCCCGGGGGACAGAGCCCGGGTCCACGTGGCTGCCATGCCACGCTCCCGCTGGCGCTCACGTGGCAGTGCCGTAGCCCTGGTGCCGGGTACAGGCTGGCACGAGTGCCTGTCCCTTGGGAAGATGGAAATGCCCTCTGGTGACCCCACCAAAGCACCACAGGCCAGAGACGCCACCCTCAGGGAGGCAGCATGATGCCCATGAAAGTCACCCAGTTGCACCGCCTGACTGCGTGGGTATAAAGGTGAATGAGATATTGCTATTACATCGTAAAACTTTTCTTCAACCTAAAAGTTCATTGTTGATCTTTTGATTTTAAAAGTGGCGTGTCCCCCCCCCCCCGCCCCCCCGCCCTGTGTCTACCATGTCAAGCATTGAGGCCCGGGCGACCGGGCCCGGGGAAGCGCGTGGCAGGGGAGGTGGAAGCGGACGGCAACTTCAATAACTCGTCCACTGCCCGTGATAAAAATAATCATGTTAATGTCAAAAGAGGAGTTTTGACACACCAAGGAAGACACCACTTTGTCTGCCAATAGTGTTGACGGCATCTTTGCCAGGAAATCTTCCCCAAGTTTAAAATAGAAACGGTTGGAGAGAGTTAGATGGGGCCACCTGGATGTTTAACAACTCTAAATGACTTCTCTCCTTCCCTGACCCAAAAAATGGGTCACAGTGGGAGAAGCGGATTGCCCTGGTTCTCTCTTGGGTTCCAAGAACTGGGTCACGTTAGAGAGGCAACGTGTGCGGCCGCCCGCCTGGCGTTTTCGGTGGGAAATTTCCTTGGGGGGAACCCGAAGTGAACCAAACTCACTCCGCGGCACTGTGTGCCGCGGGGGCGGGGTGGGGGGCTTGGAACCGGGCGTCCGAGGCTTTAGTCTGCTCGCTGGAGCTCAGGGACCGTGGTGAAGCCTCCCCCGGGCCTTGGTTTCTTAGGCACCGGGGGCATTGACAGCCGTCGGGCTCAGGTGCCGCGAGCCCCCCCGAGGTAGCGCACACACGGGGCACGGCTCCGGCAGGGACACAGTGGGTTCCACTCTTGCTCGACAGCGGTTTAGTGGCAGCTGAATAGGTAAGGTTTTAGGGCCTCAGGCTTTACTAGACTAGCTCACAGCAACAGGGAGCTGGACGGAATGGGTGAGCCCCCCAGAGTCGCACGGTAGAGCCGAGCCCAGTGGTGACGGTGTTGGGAGGCGATGAGGTCAGAGGGCGGAGCCTTCACGAACAGGGTGGGCGCCTTGTCCCTGGGCTAGGACGCAGGGGAGTGGCCAGGTCGCAGCCCTGGGGAGGGCCCTCACGGAGGCCGGCGGTGCAGCAGCCGCCCTCGGCCCGCCGGCCCACGGAGCTGTGAGAGACACGGCTCTATTGTTTATGGAACCCCCAGGTTACAGTGCTTTGTAACAGCACCCTAAACTGGCGAAGACCAAGACCACGGGAAAGGGCCTACGTGCGGTTCCGTGGGCGGCAAGCTGGAGGCGAGTCGGAAGGGAAACAGGTTCCGTCCTGGGCGTGGCCCCGGGCTCTGCCCCAGCCCAGGTGGGGAGTGGTCGCTGCACCTGGGCGCGTGCCCCACGTCCTCCCTGGGCTTGGGAGGCCACAGCCCCACCGGAGAGCGAGACGGGCCCTCAGGGAGCCTTGGACGAGGACAGGCCGCCGTTTCTGCTGCCCGGCTGACCCCCAGCGTCGTGAATGGGGAAGACCTGGGGAAACGCGCCGTTGGGGGCACGAACCCTAAACTCCGTAGGCTGTACTCGCACAAGGCTTGGTGATGGCTCCGATGCTCGATTTTGTCATTTGCTCAACAAATATTTTTAGGTCACTGCGTGTGAGTTGGATGCTGGAGGTCACGGTAAGGACAACAGATACCGTTCCTCTTCATTGGCCTGCTCGGTGCTCCCGTGTGTGGCCACCACGGTCGATGTTTGACAATCACGGCCGACGACAGTAAACCTTGTGCTGGAGACAAGTCTTCCTTCGTTAACGTAAGAAATGTTCCCGGCTTCCTGCCCTGGACGCCTGTACTTCACTCTGCTTACCTGACAGGTGCTCATGCCCTCCCAGCGTGGCCCTGTCACTAATCCCAGGGGGTGACCTCTATTGCAGTGAGTATGTTCCACGTAAGTCCTTTAAAATGATTAATTGATGATGACCTTTGAATTAAAATGCCGTATTTCTTGATCCTAGGACGCATATTTTTCACCTGTGAGTGTTTCTGAAACCTGAATGCAGCTTGTAATTGATGGTTGCTTTTAACAGGGTCTTTCTTTCCCCTTGAAAAGCCGTTATTAAATAGATGGTGCATCTGATAACGGATGGCCTCTCAGGTTTCAGGGAAGACGGCCACTCGCTTCCGGGGGGGCCGGCAGGGGTGGGGTCGCCTGCCTGCCGACTGCGACTGCGTGGTGCGTCCTGCTGCCCACGAACATTCCCTGAGAAAAGCCACAGCGGGGGAGCCTGGCCGAAGCGCAGTGCAGCCCCCTCGTTCCACGCGTCTGTCTGCCGACTGGGCTGCCCTCCAGTTTCTCGTAGGAGGTGGTTTCCTGTTTCCCGTTCAGTCCCGGAAGCAGAGGGCCAAGTGGGGTTCTTAGGGTGCATGTGGCTTCGGCCACGTTGAGGCACCGGTGGTGCCCAGGTCACCTCACCAGTGTGAGGTTCTGCGTGAGGACCGTCAGGGTCCCCAACCCACCCTAGGAGTGTCCCTGGGGAAGGGACCTATCTCGCAGACAACGTAAAAGCCAGCACTTAAAAATGTGACATTTTACCTTGGAAGGGACGTTCTACTGGCAGATAAAGGAAAGATAATGGAAGCTTGTTTTTTTTTTTTTTATGAAAGAAAACAGTACAATGGTTTTTCCAGGGGAAAGTGAGGTTTTTAGAATGTTTTTTCTGAAACGAATGGCTCTTCTTTTGTAACGGAGAGCTGAGCGAGGGGGAGGGAAGCGCGGTGGGCCCGGAGCTCGCGGACCACGGCGCCTTCCTCCGCTCGCAGCGTGTGCGGCCGCGGCCCTGCTCCGACGGGTCAAGCAGCGCCTTCGGGTTCAGGGGCCGTGCGGCCGTGCTGTGGCTGTCGAGTGCGGGGACCGAGGCTTTGAGAAGGGGCAAAGCCTCAACCAGGGGGCGCGGCCAGGCCGAAGCGTCACGCAGCAGGAGGGAGGGAGTGAGGGAGGCGTGGCTGCTCACTGAGGACCACGCGCCTGCCTGCGTCCATGTGTCTGCTGTGGCGCTGGAGCCCGTGAAGCAGGACTTTCTGTGCTGTGAGCCCAGAAGAAATAGTGTCACATTTGTGTCACAGATGTGTGTCACTAGTGTCAAAAGTCACTAGACGGGGAGCATAGGGGGTGTTGGCACCGAAGCCTTTTGGTTTGGTAAAGTGTCTGTGAGTCCCGCCTGCCGCCCACCCAGGTGGGTTGGAGGGGCATCTCCGAGCCTCAGCCTGAGCCCAGGAGACACGCTGGCCCGCGAGCACCCCTTCTCGTGAATCTCGGTTCCTCACGGGTAGGCCTGTCACCTCCGCACCTTCCCACCTTCCCCCACCACTGTTGTCAGAGCCGCTGCCTTAACAGCAGGCCATGGCTTTGCCTAGATTCTTTTGCTCCGGAACCTCCCATGGCTCCCCGCGGTCCCTCCGTGAAGCAGGACCTGCTCCCAGGGCGTCCCCGACCCCCCCACCCCAGGGGGCAGGCCCAAGGCCTGGCTACCGGGGCTCTGCTGCTTGCTCACCTGCCCCAACACCCACCCTGCCTGGGAGTGACTTCGCGTTTGTGAAAGGGAAGAAGAGTGCTCAGAGTCGTGTGCCATGCATGTCCCCTCTCCAGGACCGAGTGCACCCGTTTGCGCCGCGACCGGCTCTCTTCATGCCCGGCGATTGGGTCTCTCGCATGCGTCTCTAGCTCTCCGTGCAGGGCGAGCTTGATAAGTGTCACCGCTCTGGCCCCCGGAGTTGCCCAGTGGTTTTGGGGAGGGAGCTCTTCCTCGTCACCTCTGTCCCCTCCACCCACCACCCCGACAGATGATGCCCAGGGCTCCATCAAGATGCCCTTGAACGTGCTTTCCTAGCAACACACCCGCATGTCACAAAGGGGCCGCTCTTCCCTTTAAGTGGCCCCGTGGCTGCGCGGCACCCAGTCCAAGGCCTTGGGCCGCAGGTCCTCAGCGGTCCTGGCACCCACGCCGGGCGGAAGTGTCAGACAACTCGGGCACCACCTCCACCCCAGCCCAGCCCCCCACCCCTTGCCACCGGGACCTGCCCTCAGGCTCCCAGAAAGTGCTGGAAGGAGCCGTGGACGTCACTCTGCCGAGTCACTTCAATTTATGAGTGAGGAAACGGGTCCCCGAGAGGGGAGCTGTTTGTCCAAAGCGCCGCGGCCCGGGCGTGGGCACCCACCCGCGGAGGCTCCAGGAAGGGCGGGAATCTGTACACAGAGACTCCTGATGCCGACCAGGGAGAGGCGAGGCCCTTAGAGGGGCTCGCCAGTGTCGTCGCTTTTCCTGTAACCGGAGCGTAGGACAGCTGGTGGACGTGAAACCCGCACCGCAGAACATCAGGGGCACTTTTTCCCCTTGCAGTCGCCTTGCAGTGGGGTCTCGATAGGTCGCCTCCGTCCTAACAGGCGGCGGCAGTGAAGGGCTTTGGAGTCTGCTGCCTCTGCGTGAGAGAAGAAAGCGCTGCCTTGTGTTCATCGGTCATGCAGGGCGTCAGGGGGAGGGAGGCCTTGGAGGGGTCCGTAAGTGTCAGGGAGTGTGTCGCAAAGACAGAGACTGCCCCAGGCGTCCGTGCTGGGCGCCCCCGCACACGGATGCGACCAGCTCCAGGCGGAGCGTGCGCCGGGCCTCACGTAGGGCGCCCCCGCCGTGTCCTGGACAGAGACCTCCCTGGGACCTGCAGCTGGCAGAGGGGACGGTGGGGGGAAGAATGGAAAACGAAATGGAAACCATTTGATACGTACAGACCAGGCCTGGGGCAAGAACACAAGGAAAGGTGGTGAGGGCAGAAAGGGGCTCCCCCACGTGACCTCGAGACCAAGTGCGCTGTAGGCTTGATGGGGTGACAAAGAGTCCCCAGGGCGGCCCGGGTCCGGACCCCTGCAAACGCTCGTGTTCAGTTCAATCCCAGGTGGACGGCAAGGTGGAGTTGCTACTTTTCATTTTTGGTTTTTTCCTACCAATTTTTTCAGTGTGTTAAGCAAAAAAGACCACTGCAATGAAAATGGCCAGCGTGCTCATTCTGGGGAAAAGCAGGGAGGCCGCCTGAGCTGACGAACGTCCGAACGAGGTGCAAGAGAACGGCTGGCCACTGGGAGCCGCGGGCGGTCGGTCCCCCTGTGTCAGCTGCCGCGAGGCCCTGCCGCTCGTCATGCGCCCCCGCTGGCCGGCCGCCACCCCGGCTTTCGCCCCCGCCCTCACACGCGCGCCCCACCGCGCACAGTCCAGGTGCGGGGAGCCCTGGAGCCCAGGGCCGGGCGGGCCCCCAGTTTCTTCGGGCCCCAAACGCACCAGGTGAGCGATAAGGTAGGTGCCCCCTCCCGGTGACTTTTTCTTGTCAGTCGACGTCTTATTTAAACCTGCTCTGAATCTGCCTCATCCCCGTCCGGTCGCCCTGGTGAGCCGCCGTGCAGAGCCCGCAGGCCCTTCTCGGGCGCCTTGCGTGTGGGAGTCCCCAAGCCCGGACCTACGAGACGAGGGCGCACCGTGCGAGCCCCGGCGCCGCCGCGGGGCTGGATCTCCCCCAGGCGGACAGTGTGTGGCCTGTCCAAAGCCCCCACAGAATCGGGGTGGTGTTCCACACATGGCTCACCCTCACATTAACCGTTCAGACACCGTGCAGAGAGACCCCCCCCCTCACGCTTCGCTTCAGTGGCTTATTTCCTCGTAAACGTTGGCTTCCCCGGGCAGACACCTGGTGGGGCTCCGGAAGCATCTCCCGAGGGAACGAATGAATGAGTGAATGGGACTCCTCACCAGGATGGGTGGGGGGCGTCCCCGCGGAGGTGGGTGTGAGCTGGGCCTTGGAGGCGGGGAAAGTGGGGGTTAACAAAGCACCATGTGGTGCAGACAGGACCATTAAGTGGCAGCAATTGGGGTGCCATCTGCTCTTGAGGGTCAAGCAAGGCCAGTCGCCCGTGTGTCAGCGAATAGTGCCAGTGCCGCTGACCTGGCGATAGTGACATTGGATGTTAGACAGTGGAAACAGGCAGTGGCCTACCATGCCAGGGTGGCCTCGGCCGGTGGCCCCCGCCTCGCCCCCCCCGAGAGCTCGGCGCCGAGAGGAGCGGGGCCCGCCTGCATGCAGGGAACCCGGCCTGAAGAATCGGCGTTTCTTTAACAGAAAGAAAATTACCGTGAAGGGAACTGAGTGTGTCAGCCTCCACGTGGGAGGACATGGCGGGCCTCCTCCACCAGCGCGGTTGGTTTGCGGGGTCAGACGCGGATGTTGGGAAGCAAGCCCTGGCCCGAGCTGCTGTGCCGCCCCCAGAGCAGAGCCGAGCCAGAGGGAGCCCCCAGGACAGCCGCGGTGGGGTCCCAGCCCCCGCAGACCCTCGAGCTACGGGACCCAATGCCAGGCACCTGGGCACTTGTACTTCACCTGCAAATGCCAGTTTAATGTTTCACGGCTGCTCCTAAAAGGGGGGTTTAAAGGTCAAACGTGGGTGTTCCGCACGTTCACACAGCAGCCTTCCACTCGGGATTTTACATGGGGGGTTCCGGGTAGGCGGCTCCCTTGGTGCGTGTGGGGGGAGCCCAGTGAGCTGCCCCCAGGGCGTCAGGGCAGGAAGGACTGAGACGGGCCCCCCCAGGGCCCCCAGGGCCCCCAGGGCCCGGGGAGGCGAGAGCGCACCACGCTGCTTCATGGGGACAAGCGATGGTCCTGATGATGACAGGGACATAGGCCTGAACTTCGGTGGCCGCCGGAAGTTCTGTCAGTTACAACCTTGGCACCATTGCCCAAGGCCCCTCCGGAGACCGCGGGCTGGAGGCGGCCCTGCGGAAGGGGCCGCGGCCTGCGCGTTTAATCCTCGGAGAGCGTTCCTGTCGTCTGTGGCCCCGCCAGGTTGCTCTGGGATTGGAAAGAACCCAGGTGTGTGGCGCTGGGCGTGCGGCAGCTGGGCGTGTCCGAGCGTGGACACTTGCGGGCTTCCCATCGCGCATGGCCCTTTATTGACTCAGCAGTTAGAAGGTTCCGGGCGCCCGCCAGCTGCCGGCGACACAGCATTAGTGGAGGCTGCATTTCCAGCCTCAAAGTGTTTTCTCACATCAAGTTTAAAAATTCATAGATATGAAACCTCGGGGCCACAAATGTCCAATTTTTGCATTGTGTTAAATATATCCAAGACGACTGTATGTTACGCGTCGCGAGTTCTCTCCCTCCGAGGTCCTCAGGGGAAAACGGGGTGGGTGGGGTTGGGGTGGGTCTCAGCCTAGAAGGCGTTTTGCCTGACCCCAGATCCTGCCCCAGATCGGGTCGGGCACCGTGGGCACTCCTCCTAGTTGGGCGACTGCACGGGACGTGCCTCCCCCTCCCTGTCTCCGTGCTGGGGCGTGACAGCCCCGTGGTGACTGGGTGCTTCCTGCAGGGGCGAGTCTTCACCCACCTTCAAACCCCACGCGTCCAACACGCTTCCCCAGGGAGGGGTGTCTCGGACCCTCCCCCGCACAGCCCATGCTCTGTCATAAACGGTCAGCATTGGCCCTCGACCGGGAGCACCTGGAGAGCAGGGGCTGTCCTGCAGTCCCTTCCTTCCAGCCCCCTCCCCTGAAATGCTGGGGTGCCCTGCTGTACCCTGAGGGGCTCAAGGGAACTGTGTGAGCTGTGGCGAGAGGGACAAGTCAGCAGCCGGATGTTTCTCCAGTTCCTGGTTCTGCACCCCCGACCCCCGACCCCGGACTGCTGGCTCTGCGGTTTGGAAAGAGCTGCGGTGGGGCCCCCGCCAAGCCCGTTCATTGGAGTTGGGAGGGGGAGGCAGGCTGTGGCTTTTCCTGACATGTCACTGCTACCGAGTGCCATCATCCCTGCCTCTCTCTGCTGGAGCTGAGGGACTGTAATTAATGTGAAAGCCAAATGAGCATTTGCCCCCAAAGTGCATCCAGGAGGAGGAGGAGGAGGACGGAGGACTGAGCTTCCTTCTGCGGAACTTTAACCCTTCCCTGCGCAGGCGGCAAACAACCTCTGCGAAGGGCGGGTCGGCGCCAAGGGGTCGTCACCGGGGAACCGTGGCGCCCCCACCCCTGTGCTCACAGCTCTCACAGACAGCCCCCCACCCACAGGGGAGAGGAGAGGAGAGCCCGGGAGAGACCATGCGGGTGGGAGGAAGGGCAAGAGGCCACCCCACAGCAGTCACCCCACTTTTAGCCCTGAGCCGGCCGCCACCCTCAGACCGGAAGGAGCCTGTCGTGCCAGGGAGCCAGACCTGAGGACGTCTTTGCCTCGGTGGCCTCGGGTTTGGAGGAGGAGTGGAATTAAACAAAAGAAACAGGGCAGACGCCCGAGACACAGATGCCAAGAGGAGGAAGAGGCCCGTGGAGTGAGCCCACGGGGGACGCCCGCAGCAGGCGCAGTGAGGTCGGCCGTGGGGCCGCCCGGGGGCTCTGCCACGCTGGGCGTGTCGTGCAGGTGGCTCCAGAGCTGGCAAGCTGGACCCCGCCTGCCTGCTCCCGACCTTCGATCAACCAGGCCGTCTCAGGCGGCACCCGCCCCTGTCCGCGCTGTGGGGCGGCCCCTCCAGGCCCCCAAACCAGCGACCTTAACACTGGGGAGAGAAAGGGGGGCCATGGGCGAGCGTGACCCTGACGCTGTCGCGTGCTAGTCAAGCAGCTTGGTTTTGGCAGGGGGTCGTTCACAGTGCCCAGATCTCAGCCCTCCTGCCCCTGCAGCCACGGGAGGGGCAGGTTGCGCACCTCACTGCCCGCCCCCAAGAGCCGAGTGGGCCCCTGGAAAGCAGATTCCGGGTCCCACAGCGAATGAGGGTTGGGGGGGGAAGCCGCCGTCGTCCCCGTGACCCGAGCTCTCCTGCGGGGGTCCCGTTAAGTGCAAACCTGGCTGTGGGTACCGGATTTCCGTGACGGGCAGAGTTTGGCCGCCCCTCCGGGCCGGCACGGGAATCTCAGTAAAGCGCGGCTCAGTGTTTGCACCGGCCTGGGGGCTGCTCTGTGCTGCCCCAGGACAAGTGGGCTGGGCCAGCACATCTCTCTGAGGCTCCGGGGTCGGCCGGAGCGCCGAGAGGGCCCGGCAGGGAGGCCTGGGGCTCAGCTCCAGCATCCAGAGCAGACGGACGGACGGCGGCTCCCGCGAGCACTGACCCTGCTCTCCTGGAGACGTGTGCCCTTGGCTCTCTCAGCGGGGGCGCTGGGAAGGGCGGGAGCCGGTGATGCTGGGTGACCTTTGAAAGCCCCAGAAAGTGGGGTTTTCTTGGCTCTCTGCCCAGAGGTTCCCCAAGGCGCCGGGCCTTCAGAACTGGGCCCCGTTGCACATAAGCCTGAGGTTCAGTTTCGAATGACGCGATTTCATTTCGGACGCCAGTGATTGAAAGATAACATTCGCTCTGCAAGTGACTTCGCGTTGAGCAAATCTGCAAACTCAACCCTAAACTCACTCTGGGGACAACCGTCGCTTCAGGGAGCTCATGGGGCGGGGGGGGTTACTTCTAACCAGCTTGGTAGTGGGTGGGAGGAAGCACCAAGAGGCTGCAGGTTGTGGGGGGACGCATGGGTGTGGGGAGCAGGGCGTGTTGCAGGAAGGGGCGCAGGGAGCCACGGCAGGGGCGCACCTCCCCGGGGGCCCCAGCAGCCCTGCATGGGACCCCGGGCTGACCCGTGAGAGTGAATTTGGAGTCATGGCAGGTGCGTTGCCTGCAGCTTCCTGGGCCGAGCCCGCTGCTGCGACAAGTCCAGCCGCGTGCCCTCTGTGCGGTGCTCGGTGCCCCTTGGTCGGAACGAGTCTCTCCCCTGTCCAGGGCGTGAGCGTTGGAGCCAGTGCCCCGCCGGGAGGCCTCCGCATGAAACAGGGGCACGGGACACTGTCATTCGCTGTGATCGGTAATGTGTGTGACGTCAGCCTTAAACCAAGTGCGAGTGTGGGAAACTGGTAACGGGCCCTAAAAGATTCAAGAAAATTCACAGAATAAAGACCTAAAATTAGAAACTTTCTATTTATTCACACTCTGTCATGCTAACCGGGTAGACGACACCACTGTAACATTTACGACGGTGCCTTAGTTCAGAAGTCGGAGTTCACTGCGTTCCCTGACTAAGCACACGCCACGCCCAGGGTCCCTGCCGGGCGCTTTGTCTCTCTGCGGTGGCCTCTCAGCAGCGCTGAGCCTCAGTTAGTCTCATTTTGCAGAGGAGAACTCCGAGGCTCTGAGAGGTGAAGCAATTCGCCCTAAAGTAAGAGGCGGAGACAGGAGTCAAACCTCCTAGGTCTTTCTGGCTCCAAATCAGCAGTTCTTCCCGCCGGGACCGGCTTCAGTCCAGGTCCAGAGCCTCGGTTCCGTGGGGAACGCAGGTGGAGAACCATGACCTGGTCTGATTTCCTCGGGACCACGCGTTTCTTCCAGAATGAGGCGGGGGGCGCCAGCCCCCTACACTCACCCCTCTTTCCTGCGTGCTGACGGGCGCAGCCTGGCTGCCCCTCGCCTCAAACCGCAGGGGCCCGCTCTGCCCTCGGGCTGTTTATCCCAAGAACACGCTCACCCAGGACGGAGCTGCAGGTCTGCTGGCCAGTCCCCGCCCCCTGGGTGGGAGGGACCCGAGGCCTGAGCCGAGTCTCCCTGACGGCTGTCCGGACCTCAGACCTCAGCAGATGACGGCTGCCCCTCCCTCCTCCCTCCTCAGTGGCTTTGCTCACGCTGGTCTTCAGAGACCGGCCGACTCTCATGTTTGAAAAATTCCCAATTCATCCTCCAAGACCTGTCTCCGGGGCGTCTCTGCTTTGAGCCTTCCTCGACCCCGGGCCTGTGTAGCATGTCCAACCCGTCACAGCCGAGGGCCAGTCTCCCCTACCTGCCCGCCATCCCCGCAGACAGGCGCGCTGAGGGTGGGGGCCACCGGCTTCGCGCTGCACGTCCAGGGACAGCAGCCGCCTGACTAGTAGCTGGTACTCAGTGTGCACGTGGGGAATAAAGCCAGTGATTTCTTTGTGACTTGAGCTAAGAGAGAAGCTCTTGTGGAGAAGAAACAGTCTTTGTAAGGGACTTTGCTGCCACCGCACGTGGCTGTCCTGGAGAATGGCGAACACATTTTATGTGTCCCCTTCCCATGAAGCCGGGTAGGGCGTTGAGCACGATTTGCTTTATGTAAAAACCTAGTGGGAAGGGATGCTTCGCAGGGCTTTTGAAAACCACTGTGCCTGCAGTTTCTAGAACAGTGCACTGCGAGCGTCCAATAAACGTGTGTTGAATGAATGAATGGACGGAGGGGCGGACGGACGGAAGGAGTGCCCTGGGCTTTCCGCGCCTGTGATCTTGCATTAAAACTCACCCACTTTTAGAAGAGAAAACCGAGACCTGGAGCCGAGTGGCGCACCCCGGGTCGTCAGACGGCACCCAGGGTGCAGAGCCTACAGCGGGCTGAGCTGGGCCCCGACTCCTGGTTCGTTCCGGCTGCTGCTTGGGGGCCTGTGAGCTCACGCCCGCCCCTTGCGACGGACCCATCAGAAGCTGGAGCTCCCTCCGTGAACACGTGCCCACTGGGGGCCAGAGGGCACAGCGGTGACGGAGAGGTGGCTGTGGTGGCTGGCTCTGAGGGCGGCCATCAGCCTTAGGTGGGAGTCACCGTGCCGGGGCTACAACGAGTCCACGGTGACGAGCTGGGGACAGGACCCATTGGGGTTGCAGGGGGGCGGGGACACAGACTGCTGGGCACTGATGGCCTCTGAGCCCCCGAGAGCTGCTGGGACATGGAGAGCAGCCAGATCCCTCCCTCAGAGGGTCCTAGCCAGGGGGCAGTCAGACGCCCCAGTGGCCGTGCAGGCTTCCGTGGGTCACAGAAATACCCTGTCCCCCGGGCATAGGGGGCGGGACCAGGCTCAAGAAGGAAGGGATGTCTCCCCTGGGTCTGCAGGTACCAGGGGGTGAGGAATGGCCGTCACAGGCAAGGCTCGGGGGCAGCGCAGCCCAAGCTGAGCATCTCCGAGCGCCGGCCACCAGTCGGAAGGAAGGCCGCACTGCGCACGGAGGGCTGGCAAGGACTCAGGCAGGGGCGGGTGCTGGCAGCTCTGGGCAGGGCAGAGCCTGGGCCAAGGGCTGATGGGCCGCCGGTCCCTGATGGGTCGAGCCCGGTGTCAGCCCTGGACAGCTCCCTGCAGACCAGAGCACGTCTGCCTCCACCCAGGACAAAGGGCGCCGTGTCGTCTCCCTCTCAAACATCCCTGCGCCCGTCACCGGGCAGATCTGCGCAGGAGACGGGGTGCTCGGCACCTCTCGTTCTGGGCCGGGCAGGGCTTCCGGGGCCTCCCTGGGGGGAGAGGGCGTGGGAAGCGGTAGGCGCCCAGGAGGCGCGGGCCTGCCCACCTGCCTCGTCCCTTCAGGTGCACCTGGCCCCCCAGCGCCCCGGGGAGGGCACGGCCCCGGCGGGGGCCCTTCCTAGACCTGCCCCCGCCCCCTCGGCCCTGGTCACCTCGAGTCCCGGTGCCCATCTCTCTTCTTCATCTTTGATTTTGGTGACCTGTTTACACAACAGCCTGGCTTGATTCTGGAGCCTGGGTGTCCGTTGACTAAATACTGGATGAATGGCTGCCTTCGATCTCCCCCTCACCGGTGCTCTTGGCAGGACTCTTCTGCGGCCTTCATCCCGGGAGCTGCCGGTCCCCCCGAGGACAGGGCTGGGCCTTCTCCCCTGGGGCGCCCGGGCCCTGTGGGCTGAGTCACACGCCCGGTGGGGCCTGTAGGCCTTGGCCGCGGCCTCCGCGCGTGTGGGAACATCCCAGAAAGTTTCTGTCGCCTTTGTCCTTCACGTCAGCTCCTCGCAGCTCATGTCTCCCTCCTCTGATGACACGTGTGCAGCGCTGTCCCTGGCTTTCAGGAGCCGACCTTGGTCGCCATGGAGACAGGCAGGCTGCCGGCGCACCCCAAAGGACGCTCTGTGCAGCCGTCCTTCCCTGTCAAGGCCCCGCTTTTCCTAACCACTTCCAAAACCCACCACGTGGGGGTGACGTGCGGGCCAGCAAATGCAGTGTCACCGAGGCTGAGGACAGAAATGTTGCAGCCACTCAGCTGGCATCTTACCTGCTGTCCCCTGCCCCCCACCCCGCGCACAACCCCCAGGGAATCCCCCTTTGGGGGCTGCACCTGTGAACAAATTTGAAACCGTTGCTTCTGTGGCCTGCCCCTCTGGGTGGCAGCTCCCCTGGGCAGAGGGCGAGGACGGTCTCGGGGGACAGCAGGCGCACGGGACCCGTGCTGGGCGTTGCCCGGTTCCCGCGGCAGGCTCCACGTCGAGTCGGGAGGTGACCGGTGCTTCTCGCAGGGCGTCTCCGCCCCGGGGAGCTTGTCATTCTGGCCAAGGGGGTGCCGCCCAGCTGTTCCCCGCCGCCCCCTCGCTGCGCAGGGCGGAGGCCTGTCCTCAGCATCAGTGGCCCCCCGAGCGCCGGGGGCAGGTCCTGGCCCCGGTTCCGCTCACACCCCCGGGTGGACCCACGGAAGCCACCTGCCTCCTTGGGACCCCCTTTCTCATCAGTAACACGAGCTGCGCGACCGAATGCGCCCTGAGCCCCCGGTGGCTCCCAAATCCCACATATGCGATGGATTTTCTGAGAGTCATTTGTTCAGCTCACCTTGTCCTGCTTGTGGTCACCGTCCCCCAGCAGGACTGCAACTGGCTCGTGTTCACAACAGAGTGAGAAGGAAGGAGCAGCCCAGAAACGCAGCCGGCAGGGCCCTCGCGGCTCCCCCCGCCCCCGGCGCGCTCAGCAAGCGAAGGCAGGTAGTGACTCCGTGTGCGGTCCTGTGTGCTCGTGACCGGTGGGCCCTCCACCCCTGCCGCTGCCCGGTCTTCACCGCCTGCAGCTGGAGCAGCAGTGGCGTGCCCCCACCCAGGTGTCCCGCTGCCCCCGCCCCCCCTCTGCCACCGCAGGCGGGGACTTCGCCATGACGGACCCTCCCTCACATCCGCCGAGGCTTTCATTCAGTATCTTTCCAATAGTTTTTCTGCCATGACCGATACTGTGATGAAAGTTCTTGGAGTTAAACCTTTTTGTGGTCTCACGACGATTTATTTTCTCCAGGTAGCTTCTTGAAAGTGGACTCCCGGGCCGCACAGGGAACGCAGTTAAAGGCTTTGGCTGCCTCCAGGCCTGTCGTCTCCCGCTCCAGCCCCGCCCCTCCGCGGTCCCGTCCCATTCGGATGAACACTCGGCCCCCCGGGCCCCCCAGCCTAGCCCACGGCCCCCGCGCCGCCTCCGCCCCGCCAGCCCTGCCGGCTCTCACTCGGGGCCCCTCAGGCAGTTTCACGGGTCCCTCTTTCACCGAGGCCTCCTCTGAGCACCTGTCCTGAGGGGGGTCCCCACCCCGGAGCTCTCCCTGCATTTCCCAAGATGCCTCTGTCAGCCTTCTTGCCCCCTCTGCTTTGACTGCCGATGTCTTGGTGTCTGTTCCTGCCCACCTGTGCGTCCAGGGCACACGGGCCAAAGTCTACAGCGTCCTTAACGCTGGTGACAACACCCGGTGCACAGGAGGGGCTCCAGGGACATTTATGAAGGGACAGAGGACACTGACATATCTTAAGAAAGGGCTGTAGGTCGAAGAACCTTTCCCGAATGGTGGCTTCGACCCAAAGCCACCATGTGACCCGAGTAGGGGTGGGGGGTCAGGAGGCGCCGTGGACACAGCCAGCACAGGGGCTGATCCCGGGGCCTCCCTGCTGGCCCGGGGCTTTAGCAATGTCACTTCTCCCTCTCGCTTTGTCCGTGTGCAAACCGAGGATGAAAGGAACAGTGTGCGTGGCGTGACCTGGCACCAGCAGTGGCACCTGAACGCGTGTGGATCGGGGATTGGGGGTTGTGGGCGCAGACAGACAGGTGGGCGGGGCTGGACTGCGGTCACGCACGGGGTGGAGCAGGAAGCGCCTAGGTGGACGTCGTCGCTCGGCTTGCGTAGTCTGTGTCCAGGTGTCATAAGTACACCCGGCTCCCAGGCGTACTTACCAGCACAGGTGTCCAGTGAGGAGGGAACTGGCACTAAGTGGTAGGGAAGGGGCCTCAGAGTGGAGGCCAGAGAGTGGGGGGCACAGGGTTGGGGAGAGCTGGCCTCCCCAGCCCCGGCTCCCAGGCTGTGAGGGTAAACTAAGCAAACCCCTGGGGGGGGACAGGTCAGTGGACAGCAGGGCCAGGGCCACCAGTGTGCGTGACCTGCTGCCTCTGTGCAGACACTGCTGGGCACCCCCCTCCTCACAGCCCAGTGACCTCAGAATGGTGACGCGGCTTTTCTCCCATCTCACGGGGACTCTTTGTAAGGAGCCTTTGCCCTACAAACTGGCACCGTTTCCTTCGATTCCACGCACTGGGAAAAGCCGCGTGGTCCACGCGTCTGTGCTCAGCAGTAGAGCAGGTCACAGAAGTAAAATGACGTGAAGGTGACAAATGTAACGATCTGTTTGTGTCTCAGATGCACGAGGATCACAGGTGCACAAGTCACGACGCCCCCGCCCCCATGGACACATGGCTCCACCGACTTCCTCGTTTCCTCACACGCTGAGCGCACTACCTGTAGTTTCTCCTTGGCCTGAATTTTAGTTTGTGACGTGATCTCCACGCTTATAGGCCTCAGCTACGAAACGTACGGTGTTCCTGTCGGCGCCTTTCAGAACGTGTCCCCTTCCTCCCCCTTGTGCCTCCCCGTGGAGACCGGGCGCCCCTTGCTCCCGAGGAGAGGCGGGCAGGGAAGGCCAGAGGAGGTTTTCTGGAATCTGGGGCTGGGGTTGTGCCAGAGATGGGAAGGTCTCTGGACAGCTCCTGAAACGAAAGCACAGCATGGTGTCTTGTTCTGATTCAAGACACGAGCACACCCCACCCCTACCCGCCGCTGTCCGTGAGGTTACCTGAGCCCTGGCCTGAAAGATGGGCGGGAGCCATCGGGCCGCAGTGGTTCACTGGCTCCCGTGCGACCTTCAAGGCGTCCGCCGCCGTCCCCCTGGTGGGAGCTGGTGTGTAGGGCGGAGCCGTTGCGCCCTCTCCCACTGTGCACAGAGGGCGCAGGTGCCCGCAGCAAAGGACAGCGAGGCTCTCGTCCCACTGACGACCCCTAAATGCAGGGATCTGTGGCTGGGTGGGCACCGCCCCTCTGCTTCCCAGGGGATGGTGTGGGAGGGGATGGCGCCCCAGAAGCCAGGGAGGCGGTGTTGGCGTCGTCAGTATCGTTGGCATCAGCAACCGACTGAGCAGCGGCGAGAACTCTGTTTGCCCCCTTGAGTTGGTGCTGGGGGTACAGACTCAGGGGCTTGAAGGGCCCTTCATTCCTCTCCGTTCAACCAACAGCCGCAGAAGGTGGGCCGCGGCTTTTCCCCAGGCGGAGGTTCCCAGGGCGCAGGCGCTGCCGCTCGGCTCAACCCCGCCGGGTGTTTCCTGCGGTTCCTGCGCATCCGAGCGCCGCTGCGCTCTGCATACGGTCTGTGTGCCGGACAGCCCCGCAGCAGCCGGTCCCACGCCGTCCTGCCGCGACCTCGGGTGAGGGAGGGGTGCCTACGCCACCCCGAGAGAACACGGCTCACAGGGGAAGGGCCTGGATGCCCGGGGCGTGGCGATTCCGCGCAGAGGGTGCTGTCCCACGAGCAGCCGCCAGCGCTGCCAACACCTGAGGCCGGCACAGAGCTACCGTCCAGACTGCATGGAATCCGTCTTCACATTAAGGAGGCAGAAAGAAATCTCAAGAAAATGTGCAAAGAAAAGGAATCGTCAGTTTAGAAAAGAACGCCCGAAAGAACGTGAAGACGGACCCCACGTGTGTAATGTGAGAAATGCGAACTCCAAGCGCGTGGTCCTTTCCCCCCGACCCGTTGGGCTTTCCGGCTCCGGATCGACCTTCACTGCTGGTAGAGGGTGGAAGGGGCAGCCATGCAGGGACCCGGGGCCGGGCAGGGTGGGCCTCGGCGTCTACCTCGACAGCAGTGACAACAGCTGCCTGAAAGGAGGCCTTGCCCGCGGACGGCCGGGAGCCTCACGCAAATGCAGAGGGGTGTGTACGAGCGTCCGTGCGGCCTTGGGCAGAGCTGCCCTGCCCGAGGGCCCAGGACTGGGAAGCGTGGCGGGTAACGCACTGGCGGCTCCTGGACACTCTGCACCCGCCGCGAACCTGACCTGCCTGTGGCCACAGGGTCCCCTGAAGGGCGTAGGAAACAGAGTGAAGTCTCCGGCCCAGTTCTGTTAGGTGGACTGAAGGCGCAGGTGGGAGAACCATCTATTTGTTCTTCAGGCTCACGTGTGGCTTCAGAGATAGAAATCAAACACGGGAAACGCTCCCTGCAGGTGCGCAGGGTGGGGCGGTGAGCATGGGAAGTGAGCTGGAAAAACGTAACAGTGAAACCAAACCCCTGGCAGATGCTGGCCGCCCCGGGATGACCGTCGTGCGCGCGGGATGCAAGAACCCTGCGACTGAGACCGGCGAGCGGCTTACAGAGAAGGACCAGTCAAGGGGCCGTACGCGGGGTGTGGACTTGTGACCGAGACACGGCCCTGCCGGGGTGGCCGAGGCGGCCTCCCCCGGGCAGCGGGGCGGCGGCGGAACCCAGGCCTCATAGACAGGCGCTGTCCTCCCCCGCAGCAGGCAGACCGGGTGGCAATGCCGAAGCCAAGTCAAGGACTCGGTGGTCCGGAGGCCCGTGGTGCCGGACCGCAGTCAGAGGAGGAAGCACAGTGTGAGCCGGGCAGGGTTCCAGCAGGGCCCGAGGGGCTGGGCCGGGTCTGCAAAGGCTCGGGGTGGGCGAGTGAGCTGGGGAACGAGCGGAGCTCAGGGCTGGGGGAGGGCCAGGGTCAGGCTCGGTGCTCGTGGGGCGGCCGTGGGGTGGCCGTGGGGTGACGGGAGCCGGTGGTGGTTATGACCTGGCTGTGTTTTAGGGAACTGGCTTCGGTGCATGGTGAGCGCCAGTCGCTGGGTAAGAGAGCGGGGGAGGATGAGGGACAGAGGCAGGAGCGGTGACGCGTCCCCTGGGATGGAGTGAAGTGTAGACAGGCGCCTGGTGACAGGCGGCATCTCCCAGATGCCGGGAGAGCGTTTGGGGGGAAAGGAAACGGCGGTGGGACGACGTTGGGGGCTGAACACACACAGGGCGGAGGGACAGGGAAGCTGCTTTTCGTTGGACAGCTCTCCTCCCACGGGTGGGAGCCCTTTCCATAAGCCGACGCTAAGTGCCGGAGTGGGAACTTCGCCTGCAGACCGGTCTGCATGAGAGAAACGTGGTGGGCACACTTTATTCCTGGCCAGAGGGGCTTTTCCAAAAACAGTTTAGAATCAGCGATCTCCAGTGGGATCCACCGTGGAACCCACACCCCGTGGTTGGCCATCCCGCCACCCGAACAGCACCTGTGCCCAGAGGGGGTCCCCAACTTCCCGAGTCGGTGAGGAGTTTACTCACGTGGGATCCCAACTCGGCTTACGCGGAGGACGTAAACTGCAGCCCGGCGGGAAAAATCAGTACGTGTCGCGGGCACTGTTTCTATGACAATAACGCCTGGTGTCTGCCGTTCCTGCAAAGATGCTGTGGCTCTGGGGTCCTGTAGCCACTCAGGAGCTGCTGACACGGCAGCACACGGAGTGGCAGGCCCACTGTGGGTGGTAGGGCCGAGCGAGCACCGTGACCTTGGGGCCACAGGGCACCAGCCCGTCCTGTCAGGGATGCGCAGGACAGAGCGGCAGGAGACGTGCCCTCCTGGGACCCTGACGTTGTGGGAGGCTCAGGGACGAGGGCACCCTGGCGGCTGGTGACCTCAGCATTGACCTCATCTCTTCGTCACCTGGATCTTTTGCGTGACACTGAGGAAGAGGGGTTTTGACCCCAAACGTGCTGTCACTTTGTGTTGCAGGAGGGAGAGAGGGAGGGGACCATGGTTGACAGAAGAGCCGGGGCTGCCACTGGCCTGGCCTGGCGGACCTGGCACTGATGAGACCATGTTGGCAAAGGACACCCTCCCCCACAGCTGGAGGTGCTGGGGGCCACCTGCCCAGGAGGCAGGGACAGCGGCAGGAGGGGCCCACCGGTGCCCTGTGTCTCCCGTCGCCTGGTCTGTGCCGCGCACCAGAATCTAACGGGCCAGTGCGGGTCCGGGAGCCTTTGCTGAGTAAAGTCGGGGGTGGGCTGCCCCGGGGGGCGCGGGTGGAGGGCAAGGCTGCTGCCCGCGGGTAAAGCCCCGGTCACGTGAAGGCTCTAGCACGGCCCCGACCTCTGGCCTGGGACACTCCTCTAGGGCAGCGATGGGGTCATCCAGCTGGGGGCTAGTGCCCAGAGGTCGGGATACCCGTCCTAACTCGGGGTGGACCTGTGTGTGGTCCACGGCTCTTTCATGCACACTCGGGTTGTGGGGCCTGGGAGCCTCGGGGGGCAGGGGCCCTGTGGTTAAAGGATTAAAGCGGACCCGGGGCAGAGGTAGGGCCCCCAGGGACCCCGAGGTCGGAGGGGTACCGCTCCACAGGCCACCTCCCCGGTCGTGCTTGAAGGGGAGAGCCCTCAGCAGGCAGCCCCCAGCCCCCAACCCCCAGCCCCCAGCCCCGCAGCCCTACTCCGGACAAGATGCTTGGAGCAGGGCTTCCCGCCGGGAGGCTGTCCCCTGAGCACAGGGTCAGAGGGTGGGTTTGGGGGAACCTGGAGCAGCCTGGGCTCCCGGAACCCGTGACAGGTCCCCCCACTGTGGTCGAGCTTCTCTCTCTGCTGACGGAGGGTTTTCACGAGAGAAGCGTGTGTGTCAAAGACACCGTGCGTCACACACAGGGTGGAGAGGTGGGTTCTCGGGCCCCCTCCCCCCAAGAGCCGTCCAAACCCGTCGGCTCCATGGGGGCTGGGTGTGCCCCAGAGAGCCGCTCGCTGCCTTCGGGTCCGCATGCCACCGGGAGAGCCCAGCACCCTGCCAGGCTGCCACGGGTGCAGGAGGTGGGTGGCCTTCTCCCCGGTGACCTCATTGCCACCCTCCGATCTCTACAAAGCCACAGATCTATTTGTGCACAGCGAAGGCTGATAAAATTAATTTGGTGTGGGGACTGTCTGTGCCCAGGGATGCCGGGCACCACGGCTTGGTGTTGGCCTAGGGACTCCATGGCCGCCTGAGACTCCAGCCAGCCGGCGCGGCCTCAGGGAAGCTGCTGACACGCCCCCACTCCCCAGCGGGGCCCAGCTGCTCCATGAATTCTGAAAACCTGAGGAAGGGCCACTGGTGCAGATACATTCAGACGATCGTTCAGATGATTTACCACGGCAAGGGTCGGGCTTCCCCAGTAAATCCTGTTTTTAAAGCGCCTCTGAGTGATTTCATTAGGCCGCACTGTTAAAGAGGAATGTGTACAGAGATGCATAACTTATACAAATGCATGCAGATGGCGTGCGTGCCGCCTGGAAAGGCCCGGAATGCAAGCCCTGGGAGATCCCCTGAACTCCCCGCACTGGACAGGCTGGCGTTATCACAGGGAGGAACCGCACGCTGCAGGGACGTGATTATTTTAAAGGCAGGGAGGGGAGTCCACAGCCGCAGCCGCTCCAGGGCAGGGGGGGGGGGGCTCCGCCCGGTGGGGAGCTGAGGTTTCCACGCGCCCCAGGCTGGTTTGCAGCCGTCCTGGTGCCTGGAATGCTAATCGGCTCTCAACTTTTGAACTCATTTTGGCAGGAAAAAAAATAGCACAGAAGGAAACCAATTCCATACCCAGTGAGGGCGGCCTTTCGTCTCCTCCCGGGGCGGGAGCGGGGCCAGCCGAGACTCCAGGACACCCGTCTTGGGGGCGGCCACGGGGGGCCACGTCACCCCGCGTGCCTGTGGGACAGAGCAGCCCACAGATGGCCGTGGCTCCCACTGTCCCTGCTCTGTGGAAAGCTGTGCGATTCTGTTGGATGTCTTTCAGGTCTGTCATGACTGTGGAGCGGAGGGCTCAGGCAGCATATTTATTCAGGACTTGTGTTTGGGGGAAGCGTCGCCCCCCTCGCAGGACGGGGGAAGCTTTCCACTCCCGCACCTCCCAAAACCTCGCCCAAAGCCAGGTGGTGACGGGGGAGGGGAGGGAGACCTGGGGCTTGAGAGCTGGCCTCGCACGGGTGGGAACATGCCCTCGGTGGGGGGGTGGGGGGTGTTGGAGCCCTGCGGCTGCTCGTCTGGGCAAAACCAGGGGCACACGGGCTGCCCACATGCCCTCGGGCCTCAGGCCTGGAGGCCGGCTGCCGAGTGCCAGTGGTGGAGCCGACCCGGGGACTGGCCTGCTTGGCCCTCGCTGAGCTCCGTGGGCCTGGCTACCGGGGCCCCTCTGTGGCACCAACTTTGCTCGCTCTCTGGGCCTCGCCAGCGGCTGCCGAGACGGAGAGCCAGTGCCGGTCAGGGCCAAGCCCAAGTCCCTCGGAGGGCCCCGTGCGTCATGGCGTTCTGCGCCCGATCCTCCTGCCTCTGCCTGTGCCTGTCCTGCAACCTTGGCCTCCTCTCCCTTCCTCACCAGGCTGCCGTCCCCACTGTGTGGCACACACGCCTCCCCCGCCCTGCCAGCCCCCAGAGTTCCCGGAGTCCCAGGCCGGCCCAGCCCGCTGCCCTCGGGGTCCTCGCCTGGTGACCGTGGCCGAGCCTCTCCTGGCCCAGAGCTGCCCCAGGCTCCTCGGAGCCCGGAAGGTCCGTCCCAGGTCCCTGGGCACATCCGCTCCGGCCCCACTTTGGCAACAAGCCAGCGTAGCCGTTTGGCCAGAGCCCCGCCCCTGGAAACTGATCGCCCACGATATCCCTGCACCCCACCCCAGGGGAGGTCTCATGGCCCTGACCTGTCTTCAGCAAGGCTCCCCTGAGGCAGGTTTAGCAAGAGTTCCCTGCCCTCGGAGTGATTTCCATCCCCGGCCCCCAACCTCTGCTCCGGGGCTGGAACCCCCGCCCCACACTCCCCCGCAACCAATTCTGTGCCCACACCCATCCGGGGGACAGATCATCTCTCATTGCTCACGTTCTGAATGCCTGGCGCAGTGGGAGTACAGTAATCACCCCTGTGTGGGCCACCGCTGCCCCCGTGGGGCGGGCTCTGCTCTGTCAGGCCGGCCACTGCCCGTGGGGAGCCACGGGCCTCGGCCAGATGGGCTGATCCATATCTGGGGCTTGAACCCCAACCCCTTTCCTCGCCCAGCGAGCGTTTGTTGAGCACCTGTGCAGCGGGTGCCTCGCTAGCCAACGGCCGTCACACGCAGGGCTGTCATCTCAGTAGACGCTGGCACATTAACTGCTAAGGACACGGCAGAGGGGCAGAGGTTGAAAAACTCTGCTTTGTGTGTGAAACGTAGGTGAGTCCTGACCACTGAGTCCCAGGAGCCCCATCGCCAAGAGGGAAGTGAGGCAGGTGGGGCCTGGCCCATGGAGGGGGCAGGGAAAGCCCCCGGGGGCTGCAGCTGCTCAGGGTGGCAGAGTCACCCCCACTGTGGTCAGTCATGGGTCCCCTCCTCCTCCAGACACCCACGCCTCGCGCCAGGCTCGGTCCCCGTGGCCCAGCACGGAGTGTGACCTGGGTCTGGGGGCTCTGCCCACCTGGCAGCCGAGATGCTGTGTCCACCAGGGAAGTGAGCCCAAGTACCTTGGAGAGGTGCCCCCACCCCCGCCAAGGATGCCGGCATCAGAGGCTGAGGCCCCAGAGAGGGTCTGGTGATGAAAAATGACTCAGCCTTTCACGGGAATGACATTGGACCTGATTCAGGCAGAGGCCGTGCACTTCGGCACCCAGGTGGCCGGCGGTGGGGGCCGCAGCTGCCTGGAGCTTGCCCAGGGCGGGAGGCGCCTCAGAGCCAAGCTTGCTGGGCCTCACGCCGGCAGGAGGTGACTTGCGGCTACAGGGAGACCGGGATGCACATGCGTGTGCCAGCGACCGGGCTCTGGCCGCCGGGCGTGAGCGGCTTGTCTGGCTGCAGAAGCGGGGACACGTCCCTGGCCACAGGCTTGGCAACCATTGCATGTTTGTGTAAACAAGGTCCCGGCAGGAAACCAGGGCTGGCTGGGCAGCACTGGGGCCGGGAGGCCTCCTGTGGGCGCAGCACGGAGGTCAGCGGTCCCGCGTGGCAGGCACCTGAGGGGACCCTGGGAACAGGAGCTTTGGGTGATGCTAATGGGTCCGAACCCCTCACCTCTGTTATCGTCCCCCACCCCCTACAGCCCCTTGAAGTGGGAGGCGGGGCTGTTACTGGTGGTCGGGTGAGCTGGAGACGGGGCCTCCCTGGACGGACGGACCCAGAGCCGGATGATGTCCTGTGCAGAGACGCTCAGTTCCACTAAGATGGTTTCATTGACACGTTCAGCGTCATTTCCCAGAAATACAGGGCCTCCTGGATGTGCACCCACAGCCGTTAACAAAAGGTCATTCTGTTTGGGGATGCTGGTGACATTTTGAAATCTCTCTTGGGGTGTTTGGATTTGTACAGTGAGACTAGAAGCCAGTCTGGCCTGTCTCCCACCTGCTGAGGCGCCACGGCCCTGTCTGGGACACGTGCTTCTGCTGCCATGACAGGTGCGTCACCGGCACCCAGACCCCGCGTCTCGGAGGCCGGAGGTCGGCACCGAGTGCAGAGGGGCTGGCCGAAGTGGGAAGTACCCCGAGACCGTTCCTCGGCTCTGCTACCTTTCCCCATCAGCGGGTCAGCGGGGTCGGTGGGAGCCAGAGATCCTGATGTGTGGCGGGGGTGCGGTCGCTGCTTTGGGGACAGGAGGGGCCAAAGGCCTAAGCCGGGGAACAGGCCCCCCCAGGCCAGGTGTGCCTGGCGTGATCCCTGGGTGCGGGGGGCGGAGCCGACCGGAAACCAGGACGTACCGAAGCCGCAGCAGGCCCCGTCCGTCCCCGGCCTCCGTTTCCGGTCCTCTGTCTTCCTGCACCACGTCCAAGCCGCCCGTCCAGAGCTGTGGTTTAAAGGGGGTGAGGAATGTCGCCCCTTCCAGAAGTTTTACACATTCGCCTCACAAACTGACGACAATAGTGTTGGGATTTTTCCCACTTGTTAAAGGTCTAGGGTGTTATTGATTTCCATGTGGTGGAAATTGGATGTGCCAACATTAGCAACAGCACGAACTGCAAGTTGGAAATAATTGGAAATTGGCTTTTCCGTGTGCAAGTGGCGAAGCTGAGCGTCCCCGAGGCCGGGTGGGCGGGCCGCGGGAAGCGTGTCGGCGCCCCCGCTCGCCCCTTCCGGAGGCTGCCGCTACCACTGTGGCCCAGGAAACACAAGCCACAAGTCCCGCTGAAAGTCACACGAGGGCTCCAGGGCTCGGAGGCCACGCCGGTCTCCAGCCTTCTCAGCTGCCTGGAATGGCAGCGACCGCTTAACTGAAATTCTTACCAACCTCTCTGGAATGCCTGATGGCATAGAGTTGGCTCTGCCATGGCTGGAGCGCTGGATGGAGGAGTGTGCGCTGCAGGGGCCATTGGAGAGCCAGCCCCGCAAGTCCTCCGGCCCCACGTTGCCTTTTTGCAGCTGCGGCCACCACGCCCGAGGGAAACGGTGGCTCCGACTCTCATCCGATCCTTCCCTCAGCAGCGGGCCCTTAGGACGCAGAGCCGTGGCATCTCCTGAGGCCGCGGGGAGAAGCCAGCGGGCGGGGAGGAGGGAGGCCACTTTTCCTGAGCGCCTCTCTCCTTGGGGGCAGCAGGGCCTCGAGGCTTTGCTGTAACTCCTTCAGTTTTATCACGACCTCAGCAGGGCGCCTGCAGGCCGGCCACCCGGGCGGGCGGGAGAGGACTTACAGGCAGCACCGCTGCCCGCCCCGCTGCCCGCCCCGCTGCCCGCCCCGCTGCCCGGCCCGCTGCCCGCCAAGGTCGGGGCAGTGTCAGCCCCCAGGCCAGCTCCTTTGTGGTCTCGCTCCCTGGTGGCCGCCGCAGCTCTCGCTGACGTCCTCTCTGCGCCTGGTTGTCTGCAATGCAGCTCCCAGGCCTGGCCGCAGGGTTGCGGCCACCCCAGCCTCCCTCATAGGACTCGTCCTCTCCGGTTTCAACCACCTGGCCCCCCCTCGCTGGCAGGGGGAGCCTCCCAGGCCTGTCTTTACCGGGCCAAAGTGTGCCTGTCAGGCAGAGGTAGGGAACCAGAGATGAGGCTGGACCGGGTCTGCCAGGTGTAGGACGCGAGACACCTGTCCCAGTCAGCGCTGGGGGCTCACAGAAGGACCTAGAGCCAAGGAGTGGCAGGCGGGCAGGTGTTCAGAGTGTCCCCGTGGTGGGTTAGCGGGCGTGCTGACGGTGAGACCAACCGTCCGGGAGGTTGTCCCCCGGAGGAGAGGGGTGATGGGCCCTGCGGTGCCCTCGGAGGGAGGGGCCAAGCTTTCAGGTCTGGGGTGGAGCCTTCAGTGACCGCACCCCAGGAGGACAGCAGGCCCGTGTGGGGCCCTGATGGCTTTACCGTGAAAAACGCCTTTGAGAACTGCCTTTACCCTGGGTCAGCGTCACTGCGAGTGGGATGGCGCCCGGCGGCGCCTGGGCCAGACCGTCTGCTTAGCCCTCCCTGCGCCTCGGCTCCTCACGGCAGCCGCCCTCACAGCGGCACAGCCAAGGCTGCGTGCCAGCCGAGGCCAGGCTCCTTAACGTGTCGGTCCCCTGCGGCATCAGCCGGGGCTGTTAGTGGTCGTTTAGGTGTCAGTGTGACGGGCGCCCTGGGGGTGGGCGGGGGGAGGGGCCAGGCCTGACCGACCTCACCGACCTGTGCAGGGGGGCCGCCTCCAGAGCCCCCCAACCACAGCACGGGGCCTGGCTCCGTGGGCTGCAGGGACCCTGGACTAGTGAACCACTGAGTACTGCCAGCTGCGGGCGCCCTGCCGACGGTGCGGGAGGGCTGGGGGTGATAGGTAGGTGAGGACCGAGAAGGCGCGACACCATCGGCAGCCGGAGCCCTGGGCTGTCACCACACTCTGGGGGGGCAGGAAGGACTGGGCTCAGCAGCGGTGAGCGGAAGGGCTGGAGAAGGGGGGTCAGGTCCTCGGCCTGGACAACGCTCAGAGCCCCGAGGGGCGGGGGCGCTCAGGAAGCCGCCGGGGTGCTTTTCCAGGGTGGGGCAAGCCTGCGGACCCACCACCCAGGGGCGACTGGCCCTAAGCTGAGCCCAGGGACTCCCCTCCGGCTCCCCTCCCCCCAGGCCCGGGCGTGCCCAGCTCAGAGGCAGGCCCGGTGGCCCGTCCCTGCTGTGGCCGGCATCTACCTCAGCGAACGGAGCCTTTTCTCGGCCTCCCTGCGGCCTGCTGCCCCCTACCTCCTGGCTGCCTGCAGCTCGGAGCCCTGGGTGGCAGGGAGAGGAGAGGAGGGGAGGTGGAGCCCGCAACTGCTGGCGGGGGTGAGGACTGAGGACGGGACCTGACGGGGACGGGGATGGGGACTGGAGGGCTGTGGATACTGCAGAAGGGAGCTGAGGGCACCCCAGGACAGCCTCCTGTGAGCCAAGTGCCTGTTGTGGGGGGAGGGAGTGTGCCGGACGCTTTGTGTGTGCCTGTGTGAACATGCGTGTGTGTGTGTGTGTGTGTGTGTGTTCACGTGTGCACGTGTCATGGGTCCCTGGCACGGAGGTGTGTGGTGTGCCGGGAGGCCCTGTCTGAGCCTGCGTGTCCACACGGCAGGGCTCCGGCCGGCTGGCTGGGGGTGGGCACAGAGGTGCCTCTGAGCTACCGGCTCACCCCCTCCCCACAGGACCCACAGGCCCTGTCACCGCCCACAGCCCCAGGGCGACAGCACAGAGGGACTGGGAGGGGGGTGCCATCCTGGCTCTCAGGCTCCTCCAGGGGCCGCTCAGTGGTTCTCAGTGTCCCTGCGTGCGGCCCAGAGGGAGGGGACGCTGGGCTCATGCCGGGAGGCCAGACGATGAGGTGCACGGCGCTTCCAGGGCCCAGCGCAGCACCGGGACGAGGCGCTTGCAAGGCTGCCATCTCTCCGGCTGAGCACCGTCAGCGGCAGGCAGAACTTCCAAACAGGCGCGGGGCCTGGGGCACCACCCCACGGGGTGTACCAGGTTCACAGTGGGGCTGAGCGCGTCCCCAGGTCTCTGGGATGGCCCCTGTCCTCCTAACGTCCCCTCAAATCAGCCCTCAGGCCCCACGGAGGGCAACGTCAAGAGACCCTAAGGGCAGAAGTCCCCGCGGAGGCCCCCAGCTCACCTTCTCCGTCCTGCTGGCAGGGGGCTGTGCATTGGTCTGGGGCCGGTGCTGGCACTGGGCACAGCACTTATGGCGGCAGGTGCCCAGGCCCGCGCTCCTGCTGCGTTGAAGCTGTGCCGCAGGGCCATGGAGGGGACGCTGGCTATGGGGCCGTACTCCACGGAGAAGCACGTCCTCTTGTTAGGAATGGCAGCCGGTGGCAGGAGAGAGCATCTGGAGTCACGGGGATGTGCGCATCGGGTGACGTGACCTCAGGACCCTCATCTGTGAGACGGGCGGATGTAGTTGACCTCACGGGTCGCTGTGCAGGCCAAGTGCCAGGGGAGCACCAGGCGCCTGCTGTGTGAGGAGCAGGGGGGAAGCTCGGCCCTGGGTAGTGACACCTGGAGTCCACGGGGCCTCCCGGGAGGGACACTCCTTCTGAGGTGACCACTGGGGACTTGGCTCACAGAAGCACTGGCCCATTCACACGCTGCCGCCTTACCACTCTCTGGGATGGGGACCGTGATACCAAGCGTCAAGCAGGACCACGGTGACAACGCCACCCTCGGCGGACCTGCACCCAGAGGCCAGCCCGGACAGTGTGCCTTGTCTCAGCAAGTCGGCCGGCTCATGGTTCCATAGCTGGAGATAGCAGGCTCATCGCCGAATCTGGGACGGCGGGGGGAGCAGAGCGGAGGAAGGAGTGGGTAGGGGTGGGTCCTCAGTGTGATGTTAGGGCCCGGCTCCTGCAGGGGCCACCAGCTGCCCTGCGCACTGTGGGAACCGCGGGTGCAGGCGTGCCGTGCTGGGACCGCGGTGCGGGTGACTTGCGGTTCACAGGGACAGAGAAGGTCTGACCACCCAGGGACTGCCGTCTCACAACCCCTGCCCCAGGACTGGGCAGATGTGGGCACTTCGCGGCCAGGTCACGCCAGGCCTCTGCTGTGGGGGCTGCAGTTTCCAGAGCCCACCTACCCGACTGGCTCCCGTGGGGTCACGGGTCTTTGGCAACAGGACGGGGAGCCAAGGTGGCCCTCGTGTCAGCTGTCATTGCCAGGTGGCCCAAGCCCTCGGCGTCCCCCGGCCTGTCAGCATCTCTGGCAGGAGTGCCGGCCTGCTGCCCCCAGCCTGCTGCCCCCGCCCCTGCCGGTCGGCTCCCTGGGAGCACAGCAACTCGCCCCCAGCAGGGCGGCCCCCATGGCTTTCCCGAGGCTCAGCAGCGCTGTGGCGAAGCTGCTGACTTGGGCGGCGCCCAGGTGTGGGCCAGTCCTCCTCTGAAGAGGCCTTCACAGGCAGGTGCCCGTGGGGAGCTGGGACTCGCTAGACAGATGCCCGGGAGCCCTGTGGGATGGACTTCTGGAACAGGCTGCACAGGTAGGGGCCCCCAGGGCGCAAGCCAGAGCCTCAGGGAGACGCAGGCGTCGTGGAGGGCCAGGGCCTGGGTCCGCCGCTCTGCATCCAGGCGTCGGGCGGGCCCCGGCATGGGGCGTCCCCCACGTTCAGGGCCTGGTCCACGGCTCCTGTAAGTCTTTTGTGTTCTCACTGGGACTTAGGGAGGCGACGGCGGGAATGGCTGGGAGCGGCTGAACTCGCCGCCTGGAGGGAGAGCCACGTGTGTTTTCCTGCTCAGCGTCTGAAATCGTGAGGCGTCACCGCTGACATATGTCATGAAGCCCCAGGTCCTGGGACTGCAGGGCGGGTGGCAGTCTGCCGGCAGCAAGGGCAAAAAAAAAGTGTTTTGAAGCCATGTCGACTGAGTTCCTTCTCTGGGTTCTAAATGGCCGCGCTGGCACCAGCCGCTCATCTGGCAAGGGCCGGAGATCAGGGACGCCCGCGGGGCCTGTCCGAGCAGCCCCTGCCGAGGGCCGTCCTCTCTGAAGCAGCGGTGAGGACGAGAGGTCAGTGCCTCCCAGGCAGGATCTGACTTTGGCTGGCGAGAAACCGGAATGAGCTGGAATGAGCCGGAATGCCTCTAGCACGCCTCCCAGGTGGGCACCACCGTCCTCTCCTCGGGAGCACCACCTCGCCCAGCTCTAGCGGGGTCTGTGCCGCACCATCTGCCCACGCCTGGCTGGCGCCTGTCAGCCTTCCCGGCTGCGGCTGTGAGCGGGAGAGCTGGGGTCTGGTTTAGCAGAGACAGGAATGTGAAGCCTTCCCTCTGGGCGCCCCCTCCAGGACCGGTCTGTCTGCCAGCCCAGCCTCCCAGTGGCGTGTGGGCCAAGTTGGCGACCTGCCCACGCCTGTCAACTTCTCTGACCAGATGACAGCAGAGCCGTTCTGAGCCAGGACGGGCTCCCAGGAGCAGCGCTGGGAGGGGGCGGGTGACCAGAAGCTTCTCCCGGGCCTCTGAGGAGCCGTGACGGGGGTGTCCCTGTCCCTGGGGGAAGACAAAACCTCAGTGTGTGCACGCGTGTTCATGCAAGCCTGTGTGCAAGCACATACACATGCCTGATTATGTGAGCACTTTCAGGTGCACATGTGTTTGCGCAAGAGCACATGTGTGCCTGCCTGCACGTGTTCACGTGTATACCTGCATGTATGGGCGGGAGTGCATACACGTGTGTGAGTGCGTGTGTGCGTGCAGCCCTGGCATGGCACAGGGAGAGCAGGAGGAGTCCTTGCAGGTGTTTCGCGGTACCCGTCCTGGCCTCGGTCTTGGCGTGCAACCTCTGCCCCAGGCCCAGCCTCCCGGCCACATCCGAGCGTGCGCACGGCTGGAGCCGCAGGGCCGGGGCGCGGGCCGCGCGGGGGAGCCCTGCTCCTGGGCCCCAGCCGTCGGCAGGGCGCGGTGCACGGACGGACTCGCCGTTCCATCGGTAAGGGCCCTCCGGGCACGGCGACCTGCGTGTTCCTCTCTGGACTGCGGGGGACGCCAGAGAACAGGAAGTGCGGCGAGGGGGCCTTGGAGTCTGCCCAGGGCCCAGCCATCCACACTTTATCTAAGTGACCTACTGTCCACTCTGTCCTTGTGTGGAAGCCTCTTGGCCCCCAGTCACCACTGCCACCTACCCCACCCCCTTCCCGACCTTGCCCCCTCGCCCCCGGGGCCCATGTTTGGCCTCCCTGTGCCCTGGGCAGTCCTGGCCACAGCCGCGCCCACGCCCACGCCAGGCACACCTCCGTGACCCTAACTTTTCCCAGGGCTCGGCAGCTGGGTGTCCAGCTGCCCCTGGGCCTCTCGGCTTAGAAGGCGCACAGGCGCCTTGAAACTGGCTGACTGGGCTGTCTCCCCTCCTCCCGAACCGGTGCCTCCCTGCACACCGCCGGGGAAAGGGCCCCTGCCCCCTGGTGCCGCGCTGGGCTCGGGAGCCCCTGTGACTGCAGCCGCGCCCTGCCCCCCGCGGGTTCTGGCTCTCCTCGTCTCCGGACCCCTGACCAGGCCGCTCTGCCTCCAGGGCTTGCCCACCCACTCGACACACGTGCGAACGCGCACACACACTTTAATCCGTGCCACCTTCGCCCAGCTTCCTTCCTCTCGTGCAGACGGCTGACAGGGGCCGCTGGCTCCTCCCTGCCCTGCGTGACGTCCTCTCTTGGCTTCTCATGACGTTTGGGCGCAGTCTCAGCACTTCCAGGGCACACGAGACCCCCTGACATGCCCTTGCCCCTCCCCAACTCCACGCCCACAGCCCCGCTCCCCACCCCGGCAGGTCCACAGAGCAGGCCTGGGCTCCGGCCTCCTGTCCCTTCCCTCCGCCTCTCTCGGTCCTGCAGTCCGGGCCAGGCGCGCCTGCTGCCTCCCTGCCCCAGGGCTCACTTATCCTCGGGGCTCTGAGCTCCCGGGGCCAGCCACTGGGTTTGCCTTAAAAACGCCAATCAGGATAGCCCAGTATTTTGGAAATGGGGCAGTGACCATGCCTTCCCTGTCCCTGCCACGTGATCAGAGGAGATGGCCACGCCCTCACCGTGCCGCCACTTGTGGCTCACAGCTCTGGCGGCAGGCTCACCCTCCCCGGAGTGGCTCCCTCGGCCCGTGGCCGGCTCTGGCCGCTGGAGCCTCTCCCTGCCAAGCCTGAGGACTGCCCCTCTGCCCTCTGGCCTGAGGCACGCAGTGTCCCCTCCTACGGGACAGCCCTCTGGTGTCTCCCTCCTGACATCCCATCTAGCAGAGACGGCAGCTGGGATGCGGCCCTCCCAGCCGTCACAGGCCCACCTGGCCCCCCTGGGACTCAGGGTTCGCCTGGACGCCCCGGGTGTGGCGCTGACCTCTCTGCCTCGATGTGACGAGCCAAGAAGCTGCCCCCCCTGCCACGCCAGGCAGGCCATCCAACCTCGTTTCATGCGCCTGAAGCAGTGTCACGGCGGTTTCCAGTCTGTGCATGCCCGGGGGCACCTCCTCAGCCGTGAGCCCGGGTGCCGCAGAAATTAAGTGCTGGTCAGAGCTGTGTCTGAATTTGGCCGATGATTTTAGAGCTTTGAACGAATGCACTGAGAACGACTTTTGTGATTTTGGCCAGCAATGACGGCTTCCTCCAGACAATGGGGATTTGAAGAAACAGGGCTGATCCCGGCCCAGGGTGATGCCACGCCCTCGGGATGTGGGCGGCAGAACCCCCACGGGGCATCGTGCGAGTCCGCATTGCCGTGAATCCACGCCCAGTGGGCAGTCCGACAGGCCCAGCGCGGGGCCCAGCCACATCCGTCTCCCGTCCCACCTGCCGGCCGTGGGCCGCGGAGACCAGCAGCCCCGAGCCCTGTGCCCGGACGCCGCTCATGAGTCTGCCTCGTGCTCGCGGATCTAAAGAGACCGGGCTGCGCGCCGTCTCCGGGAAGGAGCATTTGAAGAGGACGGGGACGAGTGTTTTTAAAAAAAAACCACGCAAAACACACGCAAGCCAAGGATTTTTCCAGGGCACACGGCCAACTCACGGTCCGTGTGTTTAGCATAGCTTTCGGAAACAGGGACAAGGGCGTTGGACACGCGGCGGAGGAAGGGACGCTGGGTGGGGGCCCGGAAAACAGAGCCTGCGCCCTGCAGCTTCTCCGAGGGGTCCAGCCGCCGTGGGGCCCTACGTCGACGTTTCTGCCCTGAGGAGAGCCGCAGCTCGGGACAGAGACAGCAGCATCCGCTCGACCCCTGCAGAGGGGGACACGGGAGGAGAGCCAGGGGCAGCCTCAGCCCTGCGCAGAGTCCGCACCCCGACCCAGGGTGCCGGGAGAGAGCGTGGGTGCGTGCGCGCGTGCGTGTGAGGGGCGGGCTGGGATCTGGGGTGGGTGCGCTGAGATGCCGGCTCCCGCGTGGGCACCGTGGCTTCCCAGAGTCCACCGGCAAGCCCTGGGGAGCAGAGCTGCTGAGCCCGGTTTTCCGTGCTCGTCTTTCCATGGCAACCGGAGACAGGGACAGCATGTGGCAGTCTCTGTAAGAAGCGTGGGTGCTGCTGTCACAGGGAACACCCCAGAGTGGCACCCTGGTTCCCACCCAGGTCGACACAGAGGCTCAGTCCTCTGGCCCCCGAGGGCAGCGCCATTGCCCCGTATCACAGGGAGGACCTGAGGCAGAGGCCAGAGGGACGTGCCCACAGGCACCTGATAGTGAACAGATTTGGGCTTGACAGGGGGCTTCTGACCGCGGGTGCCTGTCCCTCGGGGGTCCCTGGACAGCTCCAAACCTGGGTTTGTGTTCCGGTTGCCACCGCGAGGGGCCTCACTGGACTAAGGGCCAAGCCTGGCCTCAGCTGGACCCTGAGAAAGCAGAAGGGGCCCCACACAAGCTTAGGGGACCTGGCACCCCGAGGGCGCCTGCCACCCCGCACACCCTTCACTAAGGAAAGCGCCCCGAGGGTCGGTCGGGGGCACTAGCAGCGGGGGTGGCGAGGGGGAAGGAGTGCGGAAAATCAAGACGACAGAGCCGCCCCCGTGGCGGGTCCAGTCTGCCTGCTAGATGACCCCCTCCTGTCTGGTGGCCCAGAGGGAGCCCAGCCTCCCCCAGGGGCGACGGCGACTGGGCGGCCTGCACGCCGCAGGTACCGACGCGTCCTCCCTGGGTACCCCAGGCAGACTCTCGCCTTCCCACCCAGCTCCCTCATCTACCCGCACAGGCTCCACAGAAGAACGAGTCTCCCCCCGGCACCTCGGGAGTGGGGGTGCCTCTGAGATCCCTGGGAGCCATCCCTGCCCCAGTCGCCGGGGTCGGGGGCAGGGGATGGTCACCACTGCTTGCCCCTCAGACCTGGGTGCTGGTCCAGTGACAGATGCTGTCGACATTCGTATGTCTTCTTTGGAAAAATGTCTGCTCGAACCCTTTGTCTGCTTTTAACTGGGGTTCTCTGTCTTGGCGGCCGACCCCAAGGGCTGACTGCGTTTTGGGGGGTCCTATTCATCCCTTGGGCTCAAGTACCCAGAAAGTTGTCGGCAGAGGTCCAGCAAGTGTCCCCCAGGCAGGACGTGGCCTTGGCTGGGGGGAAAGGATGCTTTTCTGAGGGACAGGGGAGCCCAGGTGGGAGGTGTTACGTGACAGGAGGACCCGGGGGTCTGGGCTGCAGAGGCCCAGGCACCACTGCAGAAGGCCAGGTCTGCCCCCATCCCAGTCAGCCAGGTGCCACCCTGCCAGCTTCCGACTGGGCCTCCACCCTGCCCTGCCATCGAGGACGGGAGCGGACCCACAGTGAGGCGGCACCTTCCTTGCAGGGCATCTCTGCTTTCAGAAGGTTATGCTTCATCGGCAGCCAAGTGGGCTTGCCAGGGGGGTGCCAGGGTGGCACCAGGGGGAGCGAAGCAGTGCAGACCTGGCCCCCTGCCCTGCCCACCGGGCTCCCCGGAGCAGGAGCAGAGGTTTCTCCTGGGGGGCCTGGGTCCCAACCGGGCACAGCCGATGGGGCGGAGGGAGGCCGGGCCAGTGCAGGGCGGGGACGGTGCGCACCCAGTGCCCTGCACGCTGGGCCGGGGGCTGCTCTCCGTGTCTCCTTGTTTTAAAGGAAGTTCCATCCCAGCTCACACTTGCCGTCCCTGCTTCGTGAGACGCCCCTTGCTTCTCAGCGACCTGAGGCCTGAGCCTGGGCTGGTCTTCCGGGCGCAGGGGCTCCGACGGCCTGTCTGACGTCAGAGGTGGTTGGGAGGAGGACAAGCCGCATCTCCTTTTGGATTTCTAGGAGGACGAATGTCTTCTGTCGGGCGTTTTCCTAGGTGTGGAACTGCCGGGCCACGTGCGCACTCTGCCTTCAGCCTTGTGGGATCCGCCAGCCTTCCTCGGCGGTGGGCTGTTTCCCGCACCCACCCCTGCGGGGGCCCTGAGCCCCGCAGCCTCCCACGGGGCCCCCGCAGCCTCCCACGGGCCGTCACCTGACGTGAAGGCACACCTCGCTGGAGCTCAGTTTGCGTTTCCCCAGTGACAGACGCTGTCGACATTCATATGTCTTCTTTGGAAAAATGTCTGCTCGAACCCTTTGTCTGCTTTTAACTGGGGTTCTCTGTCATATTGTTGAATGTCGTTCTGATCATTTTAAGGTATATATTTTTATTCTGGAAACTACTCTTGGCTATAACTCAGTGCGAAACACTCTTCTATAGCTTTGATTAGCTCTTTTGATCCCTAGCACAGCAATGAAATAATTACAATGCATTTTAAACATTCTCGCACCCCTCCTTCTTCCTGCCCCAGCACCTTTTCATTTGCTCGTTCCTCTTGGTGTTTGCGTTTGTGTCTTTACGTAGGCTGCGTCTCTGTGACTCGGGCCGTCCGCCCTGAATGATAACTGCCGGTTCTCCATCCCGCTCAGTGCGGGAGACAAATGGGCTCATCAGGGCTCCTGCCCGCGGCCGTGGGCCATGTCAAAGAACCTGATGTGTCTCCTCATCTGCAGCACAGCCCCACAATTTCTTTTAGAAAATAGTATCAGTAACACACAGTTCCAGCCTCTTGGTTTCTCACCCAAAAACAGTCTGCGACGACCCTGTCACGTTGTCCTGCGCAGCGAATGACCTCGAGTGGAGACCCGAGGCCGACAGTGCAGGCGGACCGGGTGTTTTCCGGCTTCTCTCTGGTTAAAGTGCGCTCCCTTTACTTCTAATTCTTGGTTAAAATATTATAACAAGAAGCTTCGTACGTGGTCCTTTTATTTCTATTAATGTTTTTGAGGGAGTCCACAAGAAATAGCACCTTTCTTTTGCACCTGGATTCTAAACACATTGAAAAACTCGGTGGGAAAGTAATGACAGAGGTAAAACTCACCTTTCTTTCTGGCGGCCTTGACACCGGAGGGTGTGGCTTTAGGTCAGTTTGCCAGCGGGGGCTTCCTTCCCCTGGTGACCAAGATCGGACCAGCTTCTCTGCCGTCTCGGTGGCGCAGCCACACCGAGCGGGGCAGAGCCGGGGCAGCCACCCAGCTGCGCTCCCCTCGAGGACGGGGACGGCCCACCTTCATGGTGCCGCAGCAGTCAGGACACTCAGCGGGGAGGTTTGGCTGTGTGGTCTCCCATGTCCCTGCGGCCCGCTGACCCTGGAATTAATGAAAACTGCTCACCTCAGGGCCTGTTTGAAAACAGCCCGCGCCCCCGTCTCTGACCGACGGGGCAGCCCCGAGGGAGCGAGTCCCCTCGTTCATGTCTCCTCAAAGGTTAGGTACTCGATAATGTGGCTTGGGCCTCTCCCCCTCCAATTTATCAAAAACCACTGCAAGCAGTTTATTTCATTAAACTAAATGTTGTTTGTCCCGTGTAACCCCCGAGGGGCATTGTGTACCTAAGAGGGACACAGGGAGGCCAGAGTCGTGGGTCCCTTTGGGCCTCGGGCCGTTGGGGTGCCAACCGCCACGTGCGTCAGAGGTCCCCGAGCGCAGAGAGGGTGTGCGCCGGTCCCCACGCACCCTCTGCTAACCGAGGGCCTGCCAGCGGGGGTTATCAGTGAGAGTTTCTTCAAGGCTTGCCGCAGCGGCCCGGGGGGTACTGGGACCCCAGGGGCGGGCGGAGTGGGCCTGTTTCTCAGTCACGACACGAACGCTCAGCGGGGCTGGGGTCTGTGCCCATCCCTTGGGTCACGCTCTCTTTCTCCACATCGACACCCCTGTCTGTAACTATGGCCTGATTTTATTTGTCTGAAAACCACTTCACCTGAATTTCAAACAAGGCTGTCGTGTTCGGTGTCTCCAAAGTCTGCGAACTTGGAGATGTTGAAGTCCCCCTCGCGCTCTGTCTGCCTGGTCCTCAGATAAGGAGTGGACTCCCTTCCCTTTAATGCCATTCAAGGTGACAACTGGGCACGTAGCCGTCACGGTTGCTGTGTGACAAGTTAGTCCACAGAGCCCTGGCTTACAAGGAAAAACTCTCAGTGCCCTCGGTCCCTGTGGCCCAGTGGTCCTCTTTGGGCTGCTGTGGGTTACAGTTGGGGTCCCCGGGGTGCAGGCATCTTGGGTGGGGCTGAGGGTGGACCCTCCTCCGGGGTCCCGAGGTCCTGCTTGTCGGCCTCTCCGCAGCTGCTCACGGGCAAGAGTCGCCTCCCGGGGGCCTGGCTCTGAGAGCTGCAGGGGGCTCGTGAGACAGACCAAGCCTCAGAAGGGACACTCAGTCGCTGCCCACTCTGCTGATCAGAGGCGCCGCCAGTTTCCGCCCGCAGGCAGCGAGGAGGGGTTCCGTGGGGCGTGGGCACCAGGAGGCGTTAGAATCAGCTAAGGGGCTGCTGGCCACTGACACCTGCTGGTGGGGTGACAAAGAATAAGATTCGGCTCTTGGCTTCAGGACATTAGCGTTCAGTAAAGAAGCAGCGATATAAACAGGTTCGTTTTGGTATAGTATAAGCAAAATAATACTAATATTTTAGAAGGTCTGCTGGCAGCTCAGGGACAGAAGGGTTCCACTCTGTCGATAAAGGGGGGACAGGGAAAGCAAAGGAGGCCCCCGGAGGCGGCGAAGCATGAGCAGAGGACGCGGCGCGCTGCTGTGCTCGGCGCTGGCTCGGCGCTGGCTCGGCGCTGGCTCGGCGCTGGCTCGGCGCTGGCTCGGCGCTGGCTCGGCGCTGGCGGGGCCCCGCTCCCCGCTCCCCGCGGCGGGCGCCTGCGCTTCTCTCCAGCAGCGACAGGGGGCGTCGGCGCGGGCCGGCGCTAACATTGCGGGGCCGGGGGGCCGTGCTTCACCTCTGGGTCCCAGTCAGCCCGCAGCCCGCTCTTGCCAAAATCGCTTGGCAAACATCAAGTTTTGAGAAGGCGAATTTCGAGAAATTATGTTAATCACGTTCCTGAGAGCACTCGAGCAAAAGGGCTGTTTATTGGAAACATCGACACGAAGAAAACACCCCGTTAGAGCCGCCTTCCCGCAGGGCCCCCCGAGTCGCCCGGGAATCTGAGGAGCCCGCACTGGGCGCTGGGAGGGGCTCCCCGGCGGGGGTGGCGGCAGCTCGGCGCCGGGCCAGGTGCGAAGGGCACGCAGAGAGACCTCCACCCACAGACTCGGGGTGGGGGGACACGCGCGGGGTCCCTGCAGGGCCCCGAGG
The DNA here is from genome assembly GCA_004026545.1 of Mormoops blainvillei. Taxonomy (NCBI): domain Eukaryota; kingdom Metazoa; phylum Chordata; class Mammalia; order Chiroptera; family Mormoopidae; genus Mormoops; species Mormoops blainvillei. Next base: position 57,882 of record PVJD01008804.1, read on the forward strand.
CTGCGTGGGAGGAGGCGCTCAGCGGGCCTTCAGGCAGCCGGTGTCCAGGGCTCAGCTGTGCGGGGAGCCGCCTGGCCCTGCGTCCGCCACGCGCTGGGCACCGGCGCTGTCACCGCCCCGATTAGCAGCGGGGTACAAAGCCTCTCTTTCCCTGGGATTTCAGGGAAAGGTCCTGGGCGGGGACCCCATGGGGCTGTGAGGCCTGGCTTACCCTGGGGCGAAAGGATGCCGAGCTCTGATTGGTCAGTGCCGGGTCGTATGCCGCGCCCAGAGCCCCGCGCCCAGAGCCCCATCCGCAGTCCCGAGTGCAGGAGGGGGGTCTCCGAAGGGAGAACGGGGAGACCGAGGCCTGGACGCCGGGTCTGCCCTTTCCCTTCGCTTGTTCTGCTCTTCGCCATCTAGCTCCCTGCGGGGACCCGCGCTCAGTAGAACCGGGGACCTGATGGCTTTTCTGAAAGAATGCTAGAGTGTGGTTGACAATGAAAGCTTGTTGGAGGAATGGATGACAGAAAAAGTGCCGTGGCAGGACGGGGGTTCAGAGCCAGTCCTTTGACCCGGATGTGCTCCCCCTCTTCTCCCCACGCGTCTCAGTTCTCTGTCTTGCACTCACCCATCAGCCCCTCCCTCCGAGCTCGCAGGACCCTCAGGGCCCCCGAGCGTCCTGGCATTGATGAGCACAGCTGCTGTCGGCCAGTCCGCCGTTTCTGCCCAAGAAGCACTGACCACACGGCCCAGGGCCGTGTGCAGAACCTCTGGCCCACGTTTGCATGAGCACCTGACGGATTTGTCCAGGGCTTTTGTGCGCGTCTCTCTGCAGGGACACCTCAAAGCGTTGCAGAGCCCCTCAGTCCATGCACCGCGAGTGTCCACAGTGCCACCAGCAAAGCACTGATGCCTGTTCCCCCGGCTCCGATGGCCACGTGCCTGTTCGTTAAGCTCTTCTCTGCAGCCCGAAAACGGCCATTCTACCTGCACGTGGATGGTGGGGGTGGGGGGGCGGGTGGCCGTCTTCCCAGTTTGGCCGAGCAGCCCGGGCGTCTGTCTCTGAATTCTGCCCAGGGTTTGCAAGCCCTGCTTCCTGGTGCCCCACCCACGAACTTCCCCAGCCTCCCCCACCCTGAGGTGTGACGAGTAACGTAACGTTGGCCCGCGGAATGTGAGCCACGGTGCTGCGGCCCCGCTGGGCCTGGCCCTGGGGAGCATCACCCGCGGCCCCCACGCGGGTCCCTGCCCTCCCACTCCCTTGGGGCCACCCGTCGGAGATGGTGGCGTTGTCTCAGCCTTAGGATTTATGTCTAAGAGAAACGACGACAGAGAGTGCCTGGATGCCAGGGACGGGACAGAGACACGGAAATCTGTGACAAAGGGGGCTTTGAAAGGCCAGCCAGAAGCACCGTGACGCAGCATGTGACACCGTGCACTGACTCGGACGACCTGGAGCTGCACCGCGCACACCACACGTGAAACTCTGCCACCCCCACTGCCGGACGCTGAAATCCGAGGCGACCCCATTATCAGATAACGTGCACTTCAAAAACGAACACCTTACCCTTTGAAGCTGAGGCTCAGCGTTCTCTAACACAGTTAATTGGAATAGCAGCATAGGAAAATGATAAAAACTAAAATCTTCTTAGAAAAACTAGTGTTAATATGATAATTAAACAAACTAATTAAGAATGTGCAAGGTCTCAAATTGTAAGTCCTAGTCTCGAAGACTGAAGAGAGGGCTGGTGGGAGCTGAGGGCCCGATGTCCTTGTCATCCAGGTCACGTGGGGGGACAGCCAGGGGCCCTCCCTCCACCATCGCGGTGCAGCCCTTCTGGGGTCCTGTCCTTTGAGACGGCACGGGCTGAGCCCCCCGTCTCCCTACGCCATCCATGGCCAGGGGTCCTGAAAGGACAACAGATTCTCTGTGGCAACCTCCGGACTGCGCCACGACCCCCTGAATTCTCCCTGTGTCAGAAGCTGCAGGCGTGACGACTGAGAACAGGGTGTAGGGGTCTCTGCAAGGAACTGACTCACACAGCTGCGGGGGCTGGGAGTCCAGGGTGCGGGGTGGGCCAGTGGCCTGACACCAGGAACCAGAGCAGCAGACGAGGTCCCATGGCATCTGCTACAGGGTCTCTCCTGCGGGGGCGGGGGTCAGCCTTTGTCTTCTTCGCGGGCCTTCCACTGTTAACCTCATCCCAAAACACCCTTGGAGAACCATGCACGAGAAAGTTTGACCAAATACCTGGACATCCTTTGGTCAGTCAAGTGGATGCATACAATGATCCGTCCCGAGGGGTCAGCCAAGGTTTCCTACACAGGGCCGAGCCGCACGTGTTCTAGGTTTGCAGCCTGTGGCCTGCCCGAGTCGCTCCGCTCTGCTGTGCTGTACGGGGCCCACCGCTGACAGCCCTGACCGAGCGAGCGAGGCCGTGTCCAACAGGACTGTTTCAGAAGTGGGCGGGGGCCGCCGTTTGCCGACGCCTGGGGCAGAACCATAGTGAACGTTAGCTGACTACTGCCCGTGTACACACGGGTCCAGCCCTCGCAGGAACCCTCAGCGAGAACTCGGCGTAGGCCCAGCTGAGGAACCAGCTAGTTAGCGGCAGAGCTCAGACTCCAGCCCGGGCACGAGGACTCCATCGTCCTTGCCCACCAAGACGTCCCGGCGCTCTGAGTTCCCTGCTCTCGCGCACAGACGACCCTGGCGGGGTGAGCCTGGGGTCGGCGCCCGGGGTCCTCTCACCTACCCCGAAGCTCTGGCTAGGGCCCGTCGTGAGATCGGTGTCACTGCCTGCTGTTTTAGGAGACACTCCTCTTCTTTGAAGCCCAAAGACAGGGGAATAGTAACTTTGTTTCTGTGCGATTTCTGCACACCTGCCATGGGGGAGGGGCGCTGGCGCCCTGTGTGCCCAGACGCGCGAGGCTACGCTGCTTAAGTCACTGCCGCTCAGCGGGCTCTCTGTGATGGCCTGGGCCCCGCCGTTGCCGGTCAGGAGACGGTGTCCATGGTCCTCCCAGCTCATGGTTCCAGAACCTCCCCCCTCGGTTGCCCAGAGTCCGTCTCCCCCGCCTCCTTTCACTCCTGGGACCACAACCGCCTTCCCCTGCCCCTTGTGGACCTCTCTGGGAGACCCCTCAGCTCCCACACCCCCACGCGAGTGGCTGCAGATGCCCCCTCGGCTGTCCGCACGGGGGGTGACGGCTCTCTGCGGTCTCTCCCCTGCAGCCCCTGAGACAATTCCTCTCAGACCTGTCGCTCTAGCGTTTAGTGAAGGGGCTTCTGCGGCACTGAGATGACGTGCAGTCCTGTCACTGCCTGGAGGAGCGGGTGGCAGGTGAGGCTCAGGCCCTTCCGGAGGCTCAGCGTGGGGCGTGGGGGGCGGAGGGGGCGCGCTGAGCGAGACGTCCTGGCGACGGGGCCCTGGCCCTTTGTTCGCCTCTGAGCTTGGGCTGCGCGGCCTCCCCGGGTGAATCACAACCCGCCCATGACGCCGGCCGGTCCTCACTCGCCCTCTGATGGGGCCGGGAGAGCGAGCCTGTCCCAGCCTTCCGATCTGTCATCGTCCGAGGCCCGCGGAGACGCTGCTTCCTCCCAGCCGCACTCGGCCTGCGGGCTGAAGGCTGTTTAAGATTCCGAGCTGGTGGGCTCCCGCCGAGATGCAGGCTGGGAGTAATGAATTATCCATGATTAATCACAATTAGCTAGGTCTCTTTCTTCCCCAGGCACTCGATCCAAATATTTACAAGGAATTCTGATCAGATGCTCACTGTCCAAATTAATATCATTTCATCCAAAAATACAAGAGTGTTTTCATCTAAAATCAGCTGTCGTTTTGAGTCCAATACGCACATGACGTGACAAAGCACAACAGTGGAAGGCGCTGTGATGACGTTTGATGTGACCGGTCAGTTACGAGGGCAGGGCTCGGGCTGGGGCCCCACTGAGCTCGCAGGGTGTCCCCGAGTCCAGCGCGACCTGGCTGCTGCCCACCCCTGCCCCCTCGAAGGGCCCCCCGCAGCCCTGGCCTGTGTGCCCGCTGCGCTGGAGAGGGGCTGGCACGAGCTGTAGGATGCACAGGTCTGTGCCCCCAGCTCCCGCAGGACAAGGGCAGAGGAGACGTGTGCACTTGGGCCAGAGGGTCAGGACAGACTGCCGCCACCCCGAGCCTGGACACCGACGACATGGACAGAGACCCAAGTGAGAGTGGACGGGGTAGCCACGTGCCCCTCCTGTGTGACACACGTCTGAGGCTTGACGGCAAGTGCAGGGGCTGCTGGTCGGGGGTCCGTGGAGTCAGGGTCCCGCCCCGGCAGGCTGGAGCGGAGGGCCTGGCGTTACTGCCTCGGGCCCCTGTGTCTGAGTGAGCAGCGGCCTCTGCGAGGTCCCCCGGGAGCAGCGGGGTGGGGAGGACCGCCAGCTTGGCCCCGCTCTGTACCCAGTGCCCTTGCCGATCACCTGCGGGCGACCTGTCTCCTGGGGCCCGGGTCAGCCGATGGCAGGCTCCCTGATGGGTCCCTGCGGGTTCCTTCTCCCGAAAAGCGTTAACTCAGAAAACGACTCGCCGCAGGCACATGGTCTGGGACCTGGGCTCCTGCAGCCCCGTCTCTGGGGCAGAGCCGAGCCTCTGGTGTGGTCTGGGCGCCGTCGTGCCATTGGCTGAGCCACATCCACGTGTGTGACCAGTTCTGTGTTATACCTGACGCTTTTCTTAAGACTGACCTTTAAATCTAGCCCTGGCCTAAAGCAATCCCACCTACTGGAATTTGACCCGCTAGTGAGATTTTTTTTTTAATAAACCTTAACATAAATCGATAATCATCAAGATAAAAAGGCTCACCCACACCCGTCACCTGTCGTGCGTAACAGCGTGAGACCCACCACGTCCACGTCCGGTGTTTCAGGTGGACAGTGTCACACTTTAATGTTGTCTGTGGTCACACTGAGAGACTTTGGGATTTTAAGTGTGTCTGATACGCAGAAAATGCGCCTGGCTGAGGAAAGGTGAGTGTCTTCCTGGCAGCAGTGACTCCAGCAAACCATGTGCTTACAGGTGGTTCCGACTTGGGTCAAAGAAACACCAGATTTTTCCTGGATGTGGGGGTGGGGGGAGAACGAGTGATTTCTAGGTAACACACACCAGGCCCCTTGCTTTTCCTGAGGTGGTCCCCGTGCTCTGCACCCCTCTTGGCTCACGAAGAGCTTCCCAGCAGAACAGAAACCAGCAGGCGGCTGGGGGTCCTCGCCCTGCCCAGGATGGGCACGGACGCCTGGCTCTGCCCGGGCCGCCTTGGGGACCACACCGCCCGCGGGCCCACTGCCTGCCTTCCGTCCCCTGTCAGCAATGGTGCTGGTGGGCGGCAGAGGAGCCCAGCCCGTGCCATCTAGAGTCCTGTAGCCGTCGGTCGCCGTGCCGAAACGGCCTCAGCAACCACAAACTGAGTGTCTCACGTGCGTTTTGGGTGGGAACTTTCGCCAGGCAACTCGGGCATCTCATAAGACGCAGCACACCGCTGTCCTGCCCGCCTGCCATGGCCGCAGTCCCCCTGCCCTCCTCGTCCTTGACGGGCTCCTGCTGGGATGCGCCCGTCCCTGTGTGGCTCCTCCGGGGCCCTCGTGCCGGCAGAGGCCCCTCCGGCGTCCACCTGTCTGCGTCCACATTGATATGCTCTTCCCGTCAGGCAGTGACCAACGAGGGCCTCGCTCTGCCAGGGGGGCGAGGCCGCCATGCTGGCCAGACCTGTGAGTGCCGACCCGGAAGAGAGAGCGCACGAGAGGTTAGGAGGGGAGACCGCTTCTCCTCGAGCCAGCGCGTGCGTGACCTCTGGGAAACCTCACAACCTGGCTCCAGCTTCGCGGTCCCGTCTGCAAAGCCAGGACAAAGACGGGCTTCACCTGTCCCTTTGGGCCATTGTGACGGTCCAGCGAGGCAATAGCTGTGACACGGGGAGGGCACATTGCCTGCGACCTGGTGCGGGCAGAGCAGCTGCAACAAATGGGACTCGGGCTTTGAATTTCAAGCCCTAACCGGAGCTGAATTCCCAGCCCCGACCTTGAAACAGCGACCTTTCTAAAGCCGGACAGTCTTTGATAAAGCTGGCGCGGGGCCTGTGCAGCGCCACCTTCTTCGGGAGGCCTGGTGAAGGCGGCGGGGCAGAGGTGAGGCCGGCTCCATGGCAGCAGGTTCGCTGATGGAAGCCGCGCCCGTCCCGTGGAGAGGGAGCCCCCGCCCCGGTCTCGTCCGGGTGACCCAGCGCGATCGCGGCCCGCAGGCACCAGCCTCTCCCGCTCGATCCCACTGACTCCAGGAGCAAGTGCTCAGCCCATTTCTGGCATCGGCTGGAGCGTCTAAACACCCACTCGCAGGCCTAATTAAAAATAACTGCACGCACAGAGTCTTCGGGGTGGAGAGCAGGCTGGACAGGGGGCCTCATGAGTCTCTGACAGCTGACTGCTGGGCTGGGCGGCAAACTCCCATCGTCAGGTCAGGCGTCCTCTCTCCAGGGTGCTCTGGGGTGTGGCCCCCTGCCCCACACGGCTCTCCAGCAGCCACAGAGCCCCCCACCTACCGCCCGGGGCCTGAGCTCCCTGCAGCCCCCACTCTCGTTCACTGAGTCTCTGCCGTGTGTCGGGCACACGTCTGAGCACCGGGCAGGTGCCAAAGAAAAGGGTGAGGTGGCTGGAGGCACGTCACATCGTGCTGGGGTGCACAGTGAGAAGAGCCCCACGCGACGCCCCGCCCCACCCCACCCCGCCCCGCCCCGCAGAAGGATGCTTCGGGGAAGGGGAGACCCCAGAGAAGGGGTCGGAATTAAGTGACAAGAACCTGCTGTCCAGTGGGAGCCACCTGCAGGAAGCCTGTGAGTTGGCTGGTCATCAGATCGGGGCCCTGGGCTCGAGACATTTCTCTAGAACCTTTTCTTCAGACGTGAAAACATCAGGGCTCATTTCTCATTAACTGGCGCCGGACGGCTATGGTACATCTAGAGGTAAAAAAAACACAGTAAAATCCAACTGAGTGTATTGACTCCCTCACAGCCGGGGGTGGGGGTGGGGCGCATCACCCCCCCCCCCCCGCCCCCGAGTGCTCACTGCACGTCTACCCCCGCTCTGGCCAGGACCTGCTCCTCATTGTCCTCTAAGGGCAGCGCTGCACCGGGCCGCCTTCCGAGGCCTGGAAGTGTGCGGTGCTGGTTCTGTGAGTTCCGCCATGAGCTTGGGTCTTTTCCTGTCGACCGCGGCCACCTGGTGGGCTGGGGTTGGACCCTCTGCGTGGGCAGGGTGCCCGGGAGCGTGCTGGGCCTCCCACGCAGCGGCCCTCAGCCACCCTCTCACAGAGATTGACCATGTTCCACTTTTTCATTTACTTCAGATCTCAAAAAAAAAAAAGAAAAAAAAAAAAAGAGGTGGAAAACTGGTTCCCGGTGTCGCTGACAGAGACTGCGTTATCTGTCATGTTCAGATAGGCCGTCCCGCGGTTCCTCAAGTTATCAGGTCCTATCGCCTAAGTGAGGCCGTTCCTGTCGGAGAGCTCGTGCTGGCGGCCGGGGCGGCAGGCAGAGGCGGGTGCAGACACCGTGGCCGATCGGGGATGAGGGCCGATAAGTGGTCCCAACGGGGAACAGAACCGCTCACTGGAACGACGCAAATGGAATTTAGGAAACGGCCCTCGGTGGGTGGTTGTCAGAGTGCAGGAGGCCCCGCCTGCCTCCGTCCAGGCGCCCCCTACGGCACCTGCCCTTTGTCAAAGGTCGGCTCCCTGCTGGGCGCTTGGGGCTGGTTAGGGCCGCCAGGCTAGGCACAAACCGCAGCCCACCCCCCAGGGGAGGGCCCTGTGCTTCGGGAAGGCAGGTGCACGCCCGCCCCCCCCGCCTCTCGGCTCTCGGGCAGCCGTGTCCTCCGTCTCTCAGCCCCGGCAGCCGGACCACAGACCAGAGGGGGGTGGGGTTACAGACCTCACCTTTGCCCTGGGTGGGCTTTTGCCTTATTTCGTTTCCAGGTTTGTCTGGGGATCAGGGCGGAGACCCGGGGAACTCACCCGCCATCTTCATCTCCTGCACGTGAGAATGCGAGGGTTGGGGGGACCAGTTCAGTTCCCCGAAGCTCCCCAGTGGCCCAGCGGCAACTCCGGGCCGGTGACATCATCACGCATTGGGACCAGGTTTACCTGTTCCAGGGACTGTTGAAGGTGCTTTGCCATTTTAAAAAGGAAACAGATTCTTTTGTGTCTAATCTTCTTACGAGGGGAGCCCTCCCCGGCCTCCCCAGCCTGTCTCTCCCGCTCGCTCAGTCTGGGTGACCACCGTCTCTGCCGGGGGCTGGGCCCCGCTCCACAGGCAAGCGACACGGGCTGCGTCAGACCAAGGAGCCCGTCGGGAGAGTCCTCCTCAGCTCTGCACGGGTGGAGTCCTGCCCCTCGCCACCGTAGGTCGCCTGGCCTTGTCACGTCCTCCTCACCTGTCAGGTGCCGATCGCGGAGATTCAGCAGCATTTGGCCCGTGAGCCCTGAGCAGCCCGCCGGGCGCTCACCCCTGGTTACTCCTTCGGACCAAGACACGCTGAGGACGGCCTCTGCGCGCTCGCTGGAGCGGGGGTGGGACTCGGAGCTCAGGACCCAGTAGCCTCCCCACTGCGAACACCCCTCCCGCAGGGGAGCTCTTTGTTCTGAGGCTGCCTTCGGAGTTAGCGAGCCCCCAGAGAGACTTGGGGTGACAAGCAGCAGATGCTCTGTTGACCGGAACACCGCAGACGTCGGGGGAGGGAGTGTTTGGGAGGCCCGAGGGCTGCCGGGGAGGGCCAGGGAAGGCGTCTCCTCATGGCTGTTGATGACCTCAGCGAGGTGCACGTTATGGTAGGAGCGGTCGCGGGCGGAAAGCGGGCGCGCATCGTGCACCGGCTGCGTGGATGTGCCACGCGTGTCACGCGCAATGTTTCATTCTCTTCAACTACAAGAAAGCAGATCTGTAAGGATGTTCACTGGCCTGCCCAGTGCCACGCAAAATGGGTCCTGGCACCTAGCCTACTTTTGGCCAATCCTGGGGGCCCACCCTCCCACCTCATTCTCCAGAACGACTGCACCCCAGAGCTGCCTGTCCTGGTCCCCAAAGCCATGCCAATGCAGGCACTCTGAGCTGGCTGACTTGCTGTCATGGTCGCCGTCTCCCTGCCCCGCCCTTACCTCATACCCCATGGACGCCCCGCGAGGGCAGAGCCCTCACCGTGTGACGCCCACTGTGACCCCACAGCTGGACTTGCGCCTGGTGCTGCATGAGGTCCAGCCCTTAGAGGAATGTGAGAATAAACACTGGGCGTTGGGTGGGACCGTGCCTCACGGCGAGTCCTTTTAATGCCACATCTCAGGGGATCTGCAGCCAGGTCCGGGCATCAGACCAGGGAGGCGCATCTCTCACCTCCCCCATTTGTTTGCATTTGCTCGTGGGCATCTGGAGCGGCAAGGAGTTAGACCTGGGGGTGCGGGTCAGGGGACGGGTTTGCTCAGGGCATCGGCTCCTCCAGTGTGGCTGGGAACACCCTCTCCCCAGCTGCTTCTGGGAAGCGCTTTCTCAGACAAGAGCTGGGCTTGGTGGCTCTCTCCTCTCCGGAGCAGAATCAGGAGGGCTGTGTCTGTAAAAACCAAACACTGCGTGGATCTGGGGGCCCCACACCGTCTCCTGGCAGCAAGCATCCTGCAGGTTTCTGAGAAACGCGAATGAAGTCGAGTTCGCCTTGGCTTCCCAGTGACCTTGGGGCCCCCAAACTGAATTAGCGGGTCTGGCCTCCTGACGATGCTAGACCTGTAGAAACGGTCCCATCGGGCAGGAGGCCACCCTGGTCTCACACGTTTTTCTTGCATCTGTGGTCTGCCCTCAGGTGTGGGGGACACAGAGGAGGCAGTTCCCTTGTGTCGTAGTGAGACTCCCCCCGCCCCCACGAGTGTATGTATCTGCCTGTTACTCCCTCTGTCCCCTCCCTGTCTCCCAAGACTCCGCCATGTGCAAGGCAGTCTTCCGGAAGATTGGGAAGATCCAGGAGGAGAAAGTGAGTGAATCGGTCACATGGGAACATGACTGTGGCCCGGAGAGGGGTGGGACGCACTAGACCTGTGGACAGAATTTTACATTCAGTCCCCTTCAGACAACATGGAGCCCCTCTGCATGGAACACTGGTTAGGGCTCATTGTAAGCCACTTTCCCCTGAAACGCCCCCAAGAGCTTGCTCAGAGACAGGTTGTCCCAGTGAAGCAGGCCGCCTGGGTTTGAGGGGTGGTGCTGGGGGACCCTCCCACGTCCCACCCCAGGGCCACCGCAAAGAGGTTCAGGACATTCGCTGGAGGTAAAACCATTTTTAGCAAGAGATTATGACAAATCTGTTTTGCATTAAACAAGCGAACTGTGTAATTGTTACAGATTATAATTTTTTTTGACAGGACAGGGCATGGCTGGAAATTAAGTAGATTCTACGAACAAGCACACCGAATGCATCCGGTGAGGACGGAGCGGGAGGGACCCCGTCTGGGGCTGGAGCAGTTGCGTGTCCCAGAGGATGCTCGCTGGGTTAGCGTGTTCCTTACGCAGTCGGGGGTGGCCTGCGGGCGCAGAGAAGTGGCCCGGCCTCCGTGGCAACGCGATGTCACTGTGGGGCCCTGTGCAGGGTGGTCGGATCCTGCTGTCAGCTCCCCGTCCAGCGACTGGTGAGGGAGCCAACCCTCCCTGCCCTCTCCGCGGGGGCACAAAGGGGAAGGGCACGTGCCGCTGCACACCTGTGTGCGGCGGCTGTGCCGGGTGCAGAGCCCTCTCCCGGAAGGCGCCTCCTGTCTTGGGGGCCCTTGGTTCTCAGCTCCTGGAAGCCGCGACATTTCTGGAGGGCTTTGCAGGAGGCGGTCGTTAACCAGGAGCCGGCAGTGAGGGCCGGAGGGCCGGGGTGCCAGATGTGGGGACCAGGATTTGGCCAGAAACCTGGTTCCTGCCCCTCGGTCCCGTCTGCCCCTGGCTGAGCTCAGCAAACCTTTGTTGGAGACTCAGGCCCTGGTCTCCAGTGCGAAGGGTGCTG